>PNEQ01106947.1:0-10130 GCA_003012365.1 Medauroidea extradentata
GGAAAATCCAAAAACCAAAAACAAGATGGTGGACATGACGTCAGCAAACATGGCGGACTCAAAAACAAGATGGCGGACTGTGACGTATTCCAAGATGGCGGACTGTGACGTCACGGCGGCCATGTTGATTGCGTCATCAGCGGCACCACAGCACCACAGCCAGCAGCCGTTGTCCTGGAACCTACATTATCTTACTACTTACAATTGTAGGGTTGTCGCTTTAAGTCCCATAGGAAAATAAGTAGTACGAAAACACTGCACGCCAGTTTGGCGCGCCGCGAATTGAGGCGATACTGTTACCGTCGAGTGTGGAAAGCTGGACCTTATCGCTTCACTGTCTCCGCGCGTCAAACGCGGAAAATTACATCTGGCGCATAGCCCTCTAATTATTTTCGTCCTGCAAAATTTTATTTGTTTTAGTAATGTTTATATTTGTACGAGACTTTATTTGTTTTATAGTCTTATATTGTGATAATGTTATAATGTAATGACAATTTTCTAGCTTTCGTAGTTTATGAGTAATGGCATTTCAAAGCCAAAATTTGCTTAAAACGGTTTTTACAAGAAACAAAAACCAACTGACATACAGAACTGAAAAAATTCCCACTGAAGAACAGCATCGTGGGCTACGTCTGGACACAAATAAAGACCTGCATTGAATAATTTTTTGTATTTAAAAATGGCTGAATTTCAAATAAGAAAATGTCAAGTTTGTGTAATTTTTTTATAAATACAAAAAATTGTAATGCATTATTATTATTATAAACGTCCAATTGTAGCTCGTGACGCTGTCCTTCAGTGGGAATTATTTCGTTTATGTAAGTCAGTTGGTTTTCGTTTCTTGTATAAAACCATTTTATGCAAATTTTGGCTTTCACTTGCCATTATACAAAAAGTATGAAAACTAGAAAATTTTCATTACTGTGAAAAATAGTCACAACATATGTCTACAAAACAAACAACGTCTCGTATAAATATAAAAATTATTACAACAATAAAAATTTTGCGTGAACTCCCCTCTTAAGGACGTTCATGTGGTCGGCCTGCAGACTTGGGATCAGCGATTTAAAAAATTAACGATTAAAATTAACAGTTAAAAATTCGGGTAACTTTTTAACTTAATTGTTACTTTCGAAACTAGTCTACTTTAAATTTTTAATCTTTAAAATTATTGGCTAGCGATTCAAAGTAACAAGTTAGTTTCTGCAAACCTAAGACTGACTAGAAAATAACTGGATGGCTTCAGAGTCAAATACCGACACACAATATTAGCATCAAAAATAGCATTTTCGATTTATATACACAAATGACAGCTAGCACTATCTACACGGTGCAAGCTTAGTCAAACGAACGTGATACAGTAGGTGGCGCCACAGTCGCGTTTGTCTCGACCAACAGATCAATAACACAGCAAACAATTTTTTTCTCAAAAATCTAAGGAACATAAGAAGAGCGCGACTTATTTCTTGGTAATGTGGTCATGCGTGGGTAACGTTTTATTTTTCTCCATAAAAATATTTTTGGATACACTGACTTCTTACTTTAATCAGTTAATTTTCTTTTAACTGTAAATTTTATCAGTTAACATTTTAAAAGTTTACTTTTAACTTAAATCAGTTAACTTTTTAAAGCATTAACTTCAACTTTAATCGTTTAGATTTTTTTGTTAACTTTCTCAAGTCTGTCGGCCTGCCAGGTCGCCGGGTGGTGTGCAGGTTCACTAACCTCTTCCAGTCTCATATAAAAAAAACTAAACACTGCATAAAGGCGGCATTATTTTTGACGTCGGGCTAGACTCAACTCATTTGTTATCGTCTCAGGTAACTACATTGAGAAAAAATTTTTCAGAATTTTTAATCTATTTTTTTGCTAACACAAAGTAATTTATTAGTCGCGACGATCTGTTAGTGATAAAAAATTCATATTTTCGGTCTCCAACTGTATTTTGCAAAGTAATTTATTTTTCTCCGGAAGCAAATTATCCTACAAAAAACTTTTTAAAGTCTATCTCTCTCTCTTTCTCTCTCTCTCTCTCTCTCTCTCTCTCTCTCTCTCTCTCCCCCCCCCCCCTTCGGGTTCAATCCTTCTGAACTCATCTTCTCTGCTTGACAAGCCAACCATAAATGTAATAACAAACACTGGTACTGATGAATACGAAATGTTTACTGTCTGACATTACGTAGTCCTAGAATAAATAATAAGAAGTTAATAGACAAAAAATTGGTACTAGAATTTGCATAGTAAGAAAAATATGTTAGACAATTTCAAACTGTATTTAGTAACTTTGCAGTTCTTAATGAGCTCCAAACTTTTATAACGGATATTTTTAGATGTGTCAAGGCGCGGACCTAAATGTAATACTTATCTAAAAATGGGTTATGCTTGTACAGAGTGATTTATCGTTGGAAACGTTGACCACTACTAGATTACATCATCATTTCTTCTTGTCTTGAGTCATTTGTTTGTATTGTGTGTGTGTGTTCCCGTTTGAATAGCCAATAACAGTTCTGGTACGTCTTTATTAAACGTTTGTTATTCGTCTGCAAAATATTTCAATAGTGACAGATCATCGTATTAAATACATACGAAGTGCAACGTGCTGCAGCGTTTTTGGAAAAACATGTAAGAATTTTAAAATTTTTCACTCATACTCTATAGCTGTCTCTCTCGCTTTATCACTGTTAAGCTCCATAAAGGTATCAAAGTTGGACATGTATGAAGGCTCTCTTTTGAAAGCTACTGCCGGCCTCTGTAGCGTAGTCGGTTAGGTGCCGGTCTACGGTTCGCGAGGACCTGGATTCGAATCCTGGTTCGCGATTGGATGTTGTGTAGTCCCTTCACTTCACACTTCTTGGCGCCTCGTTGTTGAAGGGCCGTAAAACCCTCTCACTTCACCTTTTGTGAAAACTAGTGTTGTGAAATGTCGGTGGCTATCCCAATCCAGAGCATGAGAAGCATTCAGTAGGCACAAGACACCCTTGTATACATTAATTAGTCCCAGATAAAAAAATCCTATCTTAAACGGACTACGCGTGCGGTGAAATATTTAAAGTAAACTTACTTACATCCACAACGCATGTCAAGGTTTATTCTGGGCGTTACAAAAATTACAGAAGAGCAGACGATTACAGACCCAGAAATTTCGCGAATTCATTTGAGGATAAGGCAGATTACAAACACTTTTCGATTAGATAACTATTTAATTCACTTGTCAACTCGTTTGGACTTTGAACCAATAGCAAGCATGCATGAAAATACGGAGTCTCACGCTACTCTGACATATGTGTAACATGCCTCTCACTGGAGCAGCAGCCAATGAACATGTAACCTAGGATAGAACTCTAGCCGGCAGGTCGTCGAACCCGCGCAATTTTCGGACCTCTACAGAGAACAATTTTTGTAATGTCGTTACTGCTTAAATTACAGTGTGCAGGACAATTTTGCTATAGAAGGATCTATGGCACACATACGAGAGAACCTCAAAGACTACTGAAGTACAGTAGGCCTACACGATAAATTCATTGGGACTAAGACATCAACGAACCCTTCAGATTCAGCTGTCTAAATTCGCCTAAAAACCCATATGTGTATGGGGAACAGAATTGATGTGTACTTATCTGGTCTCATGACTTAGGTACAATCAGTAGGCTTTAGATACGGGGACACACAACTTGACACAATGAGCACATTGCGCCCCGTTATGCGCAGATCTCCCTCCCCCCTCCGGCTCCATTACTCATCTCCTGTGATAGTTTAGACTAGTTTAGATTAGTTTAGGGTACTGGATGAAGTTTTTTGGTCATGGCACTACTTTGCGATGCAGATGTCTGTCAAAGATAATTACAGCGAAAACTATCGTGTCTTGTTTCGTCTCATCGTTGTGTCGTATTTTTGTGGTTCATATATTTTATCTGTTTGTCCTTTTGCCAAAGCAGGCTTCAAACTTGTGTTGTCTGCCTTGGTGAATTCTGTATTTTTTTTATTTGACTGTTATTGTTTTATTTGACTCGAGTCCATTTATGTAATTTTATGTTGTATACGGTATGTATCTTGATGACTAAAGCATGCTCTGCTAATACTTTTTTTCTTTTCTCTGTAGATTTCTTTGAAAGACATCTGCATCGCAATGGAGTTTGTTCGAAGCTACATCCAGTTATTCACTCCCATTGCACAACTCTTTCAGAGATCATTCTTTAGGTTACTTTCGGTTAGTCTAAGTTTATGTAGGTTAAAATAAAAAAAAAATGATGTTCGCTGAATCGAGGGACGCTTTTGTTAGATTAGTATGTAACACTGCATCTCCGCGCCTTTCATACCTAAACACAAATGATCGTCTTCGCCAAGGGACGTAGTGGGTCTGTTTCCACCGCAGTCTGCTTATCGGAGTGTTTACGTTGATTACACATCCTCGTGGCTGACTTGTCTGGTTGGTTGATGTATAGCCTAGTCTTCACGCGGCTGGCTCATGAAAGATACACGCGTGGAGCACGTTTTATAAATGCTTTGGAATCGCAACTTCAGCACTGGGGCGAATGACCAGTGGTCGACCGTTGCAAGACCGCGGCAAGATTTTTTTTTTTTGTCTGACGAAGAACATTATTGCAAAACATTTACTCGAAAATATTTTTAGTCAATATATCACGCAAAACTTAATGCATTATTTTTTTTTTTGTTTAGCTGAAGTTAGCATTTGATTTGTGGTAATATTATTTTAATACACAGCTACAATAGTTGTCACGCACATTTATACAATTTTTCAGTATAAAATGCAATATTAGAATATTAAATTAATTTTAAATTCCAACATGAGGGATTGAGAGAGAGAGAGAGAGAGAGAGAGAGAGAGAGAGAGAGAGAGAGAGAGAGAGAGAGCAGTAGCGAGTTTTAACGACTCCTGACTTACGGCACTTCCCAGCATCTGCGACACCAAGTGTCCTATATCATTTTACTCGTCTTAGCATCCTCTACAGCGTGACGGAGAATTTTAAACGTCATTCATTCCCACGTGCATAACCCTTTCATTAAGCGATATTTGGCCCATATATAATTTTCGAAAAGGACGTAAGGCATAATTTTAAGCGCACGGGTATTTTACGAACTAGCCATACTTCACAAAGTAGTATTTTTTTTGTGACTAGCCTGTTTGGGCCAAAAAAAAATTGCAGTTTATTTTGGCGTACTACTTGTGTAAATTTTGCATGAATTTTCTCTTACGCTTATAGAATTCACAAGAAAGAAAAGAGTTTTAATAAAATATAATGCTAATAAAATTGTATCGAAATTTTCCTGGGTGCAAAAAACCCATATGTGAGAATTTAAATAAATTATGATATTTATACAGTTTTACTTGAAATTATAATGAATTCACGAAAATTATACGTAAGATCTGTTTGCAATGAATAAGCTTTTGATACAGCTTGAAAGTGTTCCTTACTATTGCTTGTCGTAATAGCAGACAACACTATCGGTACCGACATTGTTTTACTGTCGGTTAGTTAATGTCAAAATGTGCTGAAATTTACTATGGAAATAATAACTGCATTAAATGCAGTAACTCATTTGACTGTAAATAAAATTATGATTAAAAGTAACTATTAATCGAGTTCATAAAGAAGCACGTTTAAATGATACAGTCCATCGATAATAATGGTGAACTGACTTTCAGTAACTATGTTATATACTAACTCATCCCAACCTACCTAATCAATAACATATTTTCAAGTTGGCTGTTGCAATGAAATTATTATTTGCATTCTGTCATCATCAAAGCTGATATATTACTTGAAATTAATTGCTTTACTAATGCTAATAATCTCCTCAGCAGTAAATCAATTTAGAAGTAGGTTACCACTAAGGCGCTAAATAAAATAAACTATGCAAACACTTTTCTGTACGGACAGTTATATGTAGTTTTGTTTTAATTTTTTTAGGCTGCCCTGTTATAAAATTACCATAATTTAAAATGAAAATATTTATAGCACATATTTAATCACTGTTTTATGGAGCCCTGCTGAAATATTTTGACTATGAATCTTTAAGAGAAATTTATTTATTTAGGCCAACTCATAATAAATTAAAAAAATACAAGCCTTTGCAGGTCTGTAGAATATAATTTTGTTGAGTAATAAATTTTGTATTTTTCTGTTTTGTGTGTTCGAATTTTTTTTAATAAAATAATTTTTAAAATTCAAATTTTTAGAGTCTATTTTAAAACTATTACAAGTGCACATCGCGTTTTATGTCCCAAACTTTCTGTTTACATATATCTTGCTTATATTTCCATTGAAACCTATTTGTGTATTGATGTGTTGAAATTTAAATTGCTTGAACGTTTAGGGTATGTGCGAATAGTTTAAGGTATGTGCGGATTTACTTTGTAAAATTAACGTACAGGGAAGTGTACTAAACCATTACTTACACTACTGTCAATTTTTTTGGCTCCAAACATATTTAATGTTTTTCATTAAATGCATTAAATTTTTGGTTGCGTTAGAGCATATTAAATAACACAGTAAAATTTCAGAAGGTGATAGTAATATTGGCTGTGTAATCATTGAAGTTGATACATGGGTTAGTTATGATACTGAAAGTAGCAGGCAAACGGTAATAAGGTCTAAAATTCTGTCAAATATTGTTTTGAAGTAACTAAATACATTAAAGTGTATAGTTTTCGTTTTTGCGTTTTTAATAACGGTTATTTGTTGTCTGTATTTCAACATAATGTACCTGCAGATTCACAAGAGGAATTGTACACAATATACGTAAAGACGGGGTGATACATGCTACCAGACTGTGGTCTGGAAGCGCGCCTGCGGAGGGAGGATGACGTCACAGCAGTGTGCGTCGGCCTGTTCTCTAGTCGGTGTTGGCTGTACCAAGGCCGTTAAGCTGGTCGAAGGCATGTTAAAATACCTAGCAACTAAAATGCCCAAAAAATAAATAAACATACCGCAGAGGTTGCGCCAGATAAATACATCACTCGGGAAAATCTTTTGCAAAAAAATTATAAAAAGTATCGTGTTTATGCCCAGGGAATCGCGCACATCTAAAATGATTCTCCTTTCCCTGTTTCAGCCACGATTTTTGACTACGGGGTGGGAGGACAGCTTATCGCCAACCTCTAGCCTGTAGCACCAGAGATGAATGAGGGGCCGCACGAAATGAGACCCTACAGATGTAGCAGTGGAAGCAATGCAAGAGCAAGCGAAACGGGAGTGCCCCGAGAATGCCCACATGCCAATGGCAACGTCCACCACGTCTTCCAACATGCGAAGTATCCGGAACAAATCCCACCGAGGATCGAACCTGAATCGCCTTGGTGGGAGATGAGTTGTGTGACCACTCGGCCTCCGCATCTTCGGGAGTAGTAACTTGTTTTCCTACGTGTTGCCATCCATAAACCTGCTATTTTCAATTCCCAACTAAGTAATTTAACATCCATACAATTTTCATTCATACCTCAAAACTGCAACAGCTTGCGTCTGAAGTACACTTGCATCGATTTCCAGAGATACAGCGTTAAGGATGTTCACGTGGCAAAAATAATTAATTTTATATTTGCACGAAATAGTGTGCGTTTTATAGACGTTACTTGTGACTACATTTTCCACTTGTAAACATTTTTCAACTCTCACAGTTTTTCCATAGTAGTATGCCAAAGTCAGAATTCGCTTGTCACGAGAACATAGTAATAACAAAAACCAAGTGTCTTACTCGAATGAAATAATTTACACTGAAATGAGATATTATGGACAATATGCGAATATATATATATATATATATATATATATATATATATATATATATATATATATATAAACACAACAGTCCTTTCGTATTTTTAAAAAATTGCCATTAATGAAGTAAATTATCACAATTTTCAGATTTTTTAAAATGTACGAAGGAATCTCATTTTTTTTAAATTTTAGCATATTGCCCATAATATCTAATTTTAGTGGAAATTTTTTCATTCGAGTAAGACACTTGGTTTTTGTTATTACTATGTTCCCTTAAGTTGCAAATTTTGACTGTGCCATGTCACTATGGGAAAACTATGAGAGTTAAAAAATGTTTACAAGTGGATAATGTAGTTACAAGTAACGTCTATAAAACGGTCACTATGCCGTGCCAATATAAAATTGTGAATTGTTGCCACGTGAACACCCTTAACACTACGATGAACAAATATGATTCTCGGTTGTATCGGCCCTGGACACGGGTATTGCATTTCAAGTTATTTTTAATTACCGTGCAAATCACGATCGACGTGCGACATCGGGACTCTTGCCAGCTAGCTCGGTTTCATCACTCTACTCGGGCAACCCAGATGGTCTGCGCTGTGAAGCTGGCTCGTTTCCCAGACTGTCCCGCCGCTCAATTTATTTTAGGTTAATATTTTCTAAACATTTAGCGCTCTAGGCGCAACTAATTCATGGCTACGTAAGTAACTTTCAAATACAACATTTCAAAAATATTAACAGAATAGAACAAAACAAGCCCAAAGCCACAACATTACGGATCAATTACAAAATTTAATTTAAATGTTATTTAATATTTGGGCTTATCTTTTATAATTTTTTAACATATGTACACTCAACTAAGTAGTAGGCCTAAGTTTTGTTGCAGTTACTTATTTTGTTTAAGGTATGATCATTTAAACTACTTATTTTGATTACTTAGCGGTCCTCCGACTTATTTAAGGGTCAACTATAAATTGTATCTCTTATTTTTAAATTGTTCAGAAGTTTTTTACGTGCCTTTTTTTTTTAATTTGTATTTAAGTTTATAGTGTGTTCGAGGGCTCGGAATTAGTATTTTTAATTCGTGCGATGTTTTTAAAATGGTTGGAAGCTCTTCTTTGAAATGTGTTTTCTTTTTGTAGGTAAGTAAATTGTGATCACGTATAATAGTTTCGAAAATAAACTTTTGTTTCTAACCCTCTGTAACGCATTTCAGTAGCCATAAGTCGGGTCCCTTAACCTTCAGACTAGTGTACTTTTTCGTGGAATAGGCGCTGCGAGATTCCCACTTTTCGCGATAAAGTGAGCACTTTTTTGATTACCACACTGTCTAGAGTAACGATTAAAAATATTATTTATCGTAACCTTAGACGTTAACTTTTGTGTTCAGTACGAGCTATACAGTCCGATTGTTACATAGGGTGCATAGTTCTTATTAAAAAGTGGCAGGAAACTATTGATTAATTTACAGGAAAAATGTAACTTAGGGCTTCAAAGGTGCTCGCTTTATCGTGAACCACCTATGTCGCAGTTTTGCCGGCTACTCGAGTGCCTGGGGAGATCGACCACACACACTCTCTATCCTTTCATATTCATGTATGTCTCTCTTTCACTGATAGGAGCGGCACCCGCAGACACATTGTAGTTTCGCACGCAGACGAAGGTCGGTCGCCCCGCATATGTAGAACAGGGTCGCTCCATCGCGGCCGTGTTCCAAATCACGTCACATTAGTCTTCGCGCGCGCCATTTGGTTGCACCTTCCATGTTCGGGATGCTTGCTCCGCGCGACGTTTCCCTCCGAGTAGGAGCACGGTCGAGACAGACTTCAGTGAGCGATGCTACAGTATTAAAAGCATCGTTTTTCTGCTTCCCGGACCGGATTTCTGTTTGGGGGACATCTCTGTTCACAACTCAATAAGGGGACATCGATCACACGAAATGAAGCGAGGGGTCCGGGGGATCTCCCGCGGGAAAATTCCTGTTTCAATGTGCAAAATGGTGTAATTTAAGCAGTTTTTGTACCTAAACTGTGAATATAACATTGCTAATTTTATCCTTCGAGTAGTTTATTTTCATTTCTAAGCGGAGGGGGATACCGGGATATCCCCCCCCCCTCTGGCTGCGCCACTGTCATGAACACATCTCGTATGTGGTTACGAACATAGCACAGTACCCCTTCCTCTCCAGCGACAAGTTAAGGCTGTTCCAGTGATATCGAAAATCGCCATGTTAATAATATTAATTTGAATGGTCAGATGTGCTTCGTATGCCTTCCATGAACACGCCGAGAATGCGTGGACTCCCTATATAAGTCACCGCGCTTCACAATTTCTCACACTCGCCTTTGGGCGCGCTCAGGGAGAGGGCTATCGTCACTCCTCTCCTGCGAG
>PNEQ01106948.1:5285-16011 GCA_003012365.1 Medauroidea extradentata
TGCGTAGGTACCTTCCTAGTTCTATGCCATGTTGTTGGCCATAGGAGGTTACGTTCTGAAATACACTGTTGCGTATGTAAGATATTTTGAAATGTAACTTTGGTAATCATTTTCTTACAGATTTATGTTCGGATTTCTTAGGGAGGCTAAATGTTTGCGGTTTTATGGAACCTTGGAAATTTCAGTTTTTGTATCTTCAATATTTGGAAGGTTATATTTATAATGTACCTGAATATCAAATATTTATTGTGAAAATTAGAATTCAGTACGAATTGGTTATAATTTATTTTTCTTGGGGACTAGATTCATAAATGTCTTTAATGCTTGTTAAACGTTATTTGTTTGGCTTGTGAGTTTCTAAACATTCTTGATATTAGAATTGTTACCTGATAAAGGTTAGGGGTCAGAAAATTTATGTGGTTTCGTCACGATGCCAAATGTAGGCATAGTATATGTTTAATATATATATATATAAAGATTGAAAATCGAGGGTCGTGGTTTTGTATTCGAGACCTGTGTGATTTTCATATATTTTTGTATCTTCAGTATCTGGAAGGTTATATTTATAATGTACCTGAATATCAAATATTTATTGTGAAAACTTTGTATAGCAATTTTGCATTATTTAAAAAAAAAGAGAGAATATTAAATAAATATTTAATATAATCATTTGATCTTTTCTGTTCTAAACACATGTTATATATTATTCTGAAGTTAGGAACACATACCAGAAAGGTTCATCAAAAGATCTAGCTTTGTTTACACTTCTTAGGTCATTAAATGTGTGGAGAACTAAGGAAAATACCAGGGGAGTGGTGTTATGTCCAGTGTTACTGCTGTCGCTTTTCTGTGACCATGGTTTGGTCACAGAAGGGTCTCAGTTGTCTCAACGTACAATTAAGGTTATTCTTTATATTCTCAATGTCTGGAGAGTAATTTAAGGCTATTCTTCATGCTGCACTGCCCGCATTGCTCGGGGAGTGATTTCTATTTGTCATACATTTCTCCGAGACCTTAACTTAGAACCACTGACAGGTGAGATTCTTGCTGTCACTCTCTCTCCCCCTAGCATCATTTTTCATCTGCGACATTTTTAAGCTTGGAGAGTGGACTGGTGTGGTAATTGCATACCTTGTCCTGGGAGTTGTGCGCAAATGGGGTCGGGATACATTTAGGTAGGTCCTCGTCCTGGGTGTTTGAATCGGAAGCGATTTCACATCCCCCTCTCCCCCGAGCATTCTTTCAAAAAATTTTTATCATCAATAAGTATGAAAGGGGACTAGTTGTGCTAAATCTATTCCCTGGGTGCTGAGTGCAGTGTTAAATCAGTTGCGATTTTCACCTATCTCACATCCCCAACTTACAATAATTGTTTTCTCTCTTCACTGCCCTGGGATTTGGCAATGTTATAGCCTTTTCCTTCTGGGGGTAAGAAGAAAAATTATGGTGTTGATAAATTTAAGATGGAGGAAATAATGTTGTGGATGAAAAAAAAAAGAGTGTGTAATATTTTATCGCAAAATGTTATAGTTACGCCTACAATTTTTTGTCTGTGTACTCGTGATGAGTATATGTTGTCACCTCTGACTCGGGGACGGGTTAAGCCAATGCCGTTTCTCGGGGGGCGATCAGTATGATTCATGCTAGAGGAACACAGATGAAAATATACTTGTAACATCAGCAGCTTAACAGTGTGGGATATGAATCTGACTTGCTTTTACTCTGTACGAAAATTGCGCTGTCCCCATCTTTACTCTTCGCATTTCTTCTTTCCTCTGTTCTATATACTTTACTCTTTTCTTTTGCTGTCATCTTTCTATGTGCGTTTTTTACATCCGCTTTGTGTGTTCTTCATTCCGAGCATCCATCGTATTTTTCCGCTCGTTTTACTTCTGCTCATAGCAGCTGTCGTATTTCTCCTGTGTGTTATAATTTCCAGCGTTGTAAAACACCAATGCAGTATGCAGCACCTATTGGTTGTAAAATAAATAGAAGATAAAATTAATAATGTTAACAGAGATAATTATTTTGGAAATAGAAAAATTAGGAAATGGTGCTTGCTTGGATACTGTATTGTCCCCGGGTCCCAATGTCTCGGGAAACCATACGCATGGCTGCTGGGCAGCCATTCGGATGGTAAAGTTGAGGGCAATGCTTTATCTCTTTTCAGCTGCAACATTGATTTATTTATTTTTCCAGCAATAGTAGCGAACTCGTAGAGCCAGCCCAATTCTGATGAAGACATGTGCAAAAGTAAAATTCCTTCGTCATGAGACTAAAAATTGTGAAAGATAATTATACTATTGTACAATAATATGCAAAAATTAATTTAAAAATTACTGAAATATGTATTTGTATTGTCTCTTGTTACTATGCATGTTACCTAAACAGACCTCTACATATATTGCAAAGGGTATGCCTATACCATGACTATGCACACAAACACAAGATAATTTTCAAGTGTATATGAAAGTTTTATGTATACCACATAAGCATTTTACGACTACATTCATAGGGCTAGGATGTATGTTTGCTAAGACAAGCAAGAATTATGAACATTTATCTGCTTCAAAATATATTTTTATGTGTACGCTATATTAAACTCTACCTGGCGTCAATGCCGTCGTGAGGCTAGGATGTATGTCTGCTAACACAAATAGCTCAGATGTCGAGTTCATGTACATATTTATTTGAATCACATAAAATGATTCAATTGCCTGCTTTGAGGATTCGTAGGCTAATATTATATAAATATATATAATCAATAAGATGTAGGTATGCTAAAAATTTTAATGAAAGTAAATGTGAACATTTATCTGCTACTAAAAGTTATTTTTATATATACACTATTTAATATTATCCTCTCGCCAATGTACTCATAGCGCAGTGGGCTAGGGCACATGTCTGGTAACACAAGTTGCAAGTTCGAAACCAACACCCGGCGAACTAAACATTTTTAACTATCTAAAAATAAAATCATAAGGACTATTCTCCCATATACAAACACAAGCAACTACGACCTTACATCAATAGCGATACTAGAGCACTCTAGCAGCCTCTGATGTAGATGTTGGAACAAATATAGAGGATGTAGACTGCAGAACCACCTAGCAATAAATGATGGAAACAAACTGCGACACTAGCGCCACCTAGTAGCTAATTATGGAAACAAACATCACCTCCCCAGCAGACGATGAGGGAAATTTCGAGGGAAAAAATTCCCTCAAACAAATGACTGTTGGAAACAAGATGGAGGACTCAACAAGATGGACGATATGATGTGACATATGACATAACACATAACATATGGCATAAGACATAATGTGACATGATATGACATAGTGTGGGCATAACAAATTGATCCAAGATGGCGGATGGCATAACAAATTGATCCAAAATGGCAGTCAGCTTGGTGGATTGATCAAAGATGGTGGACAGATTGATGGATTGAACCAAGATGGCGGACAGCTGATGGATTGAACCAAGATGGCGGACAGCTTGATGGATTGAACCAAGATGGCGGACAGCTTGATGGATTGAACCAAGATGGCAGCGGGCTGGTCCAAAATGGCGGTGGGTTGGTCCAAGATGGCAGCGGATTGATGCAAAATGGTCGCCATGACGTACTACAAGATGGCGGACTGACCCCCTGATCCTCAGCCAGGAGCCAGTGAGCTGAAACATACTATTCCCTACTACTACGAGATGATTAATTATCGTAACTAGATTTTTATGTGAACGAATTTTACTATAGAAGATTAATTATTTAAATACTTGTATCACAACTTTGTATACATATTCTTTTGTAGTTTACAAACAGGGAATTAATACACCACACTTTTCCGCAGTGTTTTACAAGTCTTCCTTCCCATCAGTCGGCCGAAAATGTGATAAAATTAAGTCCAAAAAAAAAAATTCGCATTTAAAGATTTTTTTTAAAACAGCTATTGTTGCAATAAAGTTCATGAAATAGTAAGTTGTTATGTATAGATGCCAACCTACGAAATACTAATATTTTAGTAAGCACTAGAATTATTTTAGCGTGCGTGGTTGGTACTGATACTAGGACTAGCCACCCACCACCACTCTACATTCGACCATCAAATTAGGGATGTGCCAAACTGTTATTTCCGTGTAACATATTCCAACGTTTCCGTTCCAAATAAATAACACGTTCCAGTAACATGTTATTTTTGGAACGTGTTACCGAAAACTGTTCATCGAGACTACTTGGAACTTGGATAGAGGTTTCACACGTTACAAATATTTGTTATGAAATTTCGTTCGTGTGTTTGAAACGTAACGATGTATCAAATTTATATGGTTTTTTTAAACTCAAGTTAAGTATAAATGCAACTGTAACAGCTTTTTTTTTTTTAAGTTAGTAGTTGAGCTGTAACACAAAGATTTATTACGAAGGCTACAAATTGCTAATTGCCTTTCGGAATCCGAAACTGTTTAATAACCTCACAGGTGGCTTGTTTTTTACCTTTTGCTCAATTTACAAACGTTACACACACACAAACAGATATTGTAAAACAAACACTGTTATATATTAAAACAACTGAGCACGGAGTGTTTTAAAAATATAACTGCAGCATCAGAAGTAACGCAGTACAAGTAACGTCCTGACATCAAGTCGTTCCAAAAAATAACTCTTATGCATGCGCAGTAAGGATCTACGCGGGCCTGTGTGTGTGTGTGTGTGTGTATATATGATAGAGAGAGATATGACTTGAAGACGGAGAAAGAGTTGGCCGAAGAAGAAACTATGCGCATGCGCGTGCTGTGTTAGAACAGTTTCACGTCCAATAAAAGTTATAACTAGTCCTTTAAACGTTCCAAAAATACCAGTGTCAATTGCGAAACGTGTTACTCGAGTAACGTGTTACAAATTTATAACAGTTATTTTTAACGGTTACGTTAAATAACGCCCATCTCTACATCAAATATCTTTGGAAATATGTTAACGAAATCATTGGTTGATATAGATTTTTAAAACAATAATTTTTTACAAGTTTTAATTTATGTGTTTCAAGTATAAACCCTAAATATAGTACTCTAGTTATAGTTATAAATTAAAAATATGATAAATTTGGTTTAAAAACTAATGTTAGTAAAATAAATTCAACAGTTAGTAAAATAATTTCATAATTAATTATTGAAATAAAAACATTTCTAGACTGTACCTACAAGTTGGCATATCTTTGAGGCCCTATATTTTGAAACAATTATTTTTACGTGAAATAACGAAGGGGTCATTCTGTACCTTGATACATATACTTTTACTCAAATTATTTTATTAGTATCATTAGCATAATTTTTACTTTCGGTAAGTACCGAAAATAGTGAAATCACTATTTCCACATGTGATTGTACGAAAACTATGGAACCGACAAATATTTTATAAGTAAGAAATTGCTATTAAAACAACGTGTAAGAGTCTTTGGTTTTATTATAACATTTCGAATTTTTTGGCCCAGAGCTGTGCCGCCGCAGTCAAGTGTATACAATTACTGCGCCAGAGACTGTTTAAAAACTTGTTACTCGACAAAATTTTCTTTCGTAAAATATGCAAAAAGCTATTTATCATCTAAGAATATACATATATTTTTAATTTTTTTATTTCTGTATATTGTCTTCGAGAAACCCACAACTTTAAAACTGACACTTTTACCACTGAATTATGTAACATGTGATCTTAAGTCAGGTATTTATGTTAACCGGTTTGCCACACAAATCTTCTATAATTTACAGTTTTCCTATGCTATCCTCTAAACTTAATCAGGGCGGTCGGAGCCGGGAATGAAACTGAATGCCAGTTCAATGTGTTACAGCTGCTGCCGCTGATGTTTCTGTCACGTACGTGGGATGCAGCTAATTAGTAAATACTATTTAGTCGAAGGATTAGAAAATGAACTAGATATTCGCGGACATAGAAACGTAAAAATTATAATGTGGTTTTCCTCAGGGCGTAGACAAACACTAAGAAGAATTTATTTTAAATTCGATCCCTAAGACGGTAAAACGGATTAAATATGTTTCGATCCATCGTTGATGTTTATCGAATCATTAGAGATATAAAGTTAAATTTTTGCTTCAAAATTATGACTACACAAGGGCATGAAAAGAGATTTTTATGGATTTGGGAATTTTGACTTCTCGAGGGTGAAAAGAGGAAGAATTATATTTTTATGAATCGTCTATATAGCTTATATACTCAGTAACATCGTTTCCTTTGCAACAAAGAACGATTTTCCTTTGATATTCAGTTTGTTTTGTGTTACTAATTTTTTCTTTAAAAACATTTTTTTTAAATCATATTAGTTCCTTTACAGTAAAGATAATATTCTTTCCAACAAAAATCTTGTGTAGAAAATTCATCAACTAAATGCACCATAAAGATTAATAGTTGACAGAATTTTGTTTATCACTGCCATACTGTATCTGTTAAAGAAACATTTTCCTTACAGCAAAGCTACTTTGCAGTGGCTCATATAAAAAAACATTCTTTGCAGCAACAAAAGGTTTTTTAGGCAAAGAAATTGTAAATAGAGAGAGTGTAATTTTTAAATACATATCTATCAAACCAGTCGAAATATCGAAGTGGTCTTTTGTTCCAAAATATGTTATGTATAACTATCTGATTGCTGCAACTTCGTTTGTGGGGTTTTCAATTTAATGCGATAGTATTTCTGAAACAAAAAAGTTTTGAAACGTGGTAAATGGGGCAAGATGATGTTAAGGGTAATTAATGTAAATTTTATAAACATTTTGAAAAGGAAAATTGTTCCACAATTTTTTTTGGATATCCTGTTCTGCCGCTGTTCCCCGTTTCGCCTCTCACCTCCCCCAAAATATAATTCGTTTTGGAACCAATTTTATTTTTCTTAAATTAAAATATTTTTGGGCACTAGGTTCTGCCCCTATGCCCCAACTCATCAAAGTTTTATTTTTTTTTTTACCAAGTTTTTCGGATGTCACATTCTGCAACTATACTCCGCCCCCCTCCCCACTTTTCTATACAATTTTTTTTTTATATTCTGTTCTTTCCCTCTACCACATTTCGCCTTCCCCCGCCCTATTTTTGCAGTTGGGTGACATATAGAACCGCATAGAAGACTAATAAACAATCATTTTTATGACATAAGCTAGAAGTCCGCCTGCAGCATTGTCCGCGTGTATTACTCGTAACAGCGAATATTTCCTTAAATTTGAAGGACCTCTTTGTACGCCAGATTAGTAGCTCGGCTGTGTGTTAGGATAACTAAGCTGCAGGTTGAGCTTACTCTGCAGCTGACTACGTAGCTATAGCTGTCACGTGAAAAACTGTCAATCTATCCCAGTCAATATTAACAACTGTTCCGGACCTTATTTATAGTCATAGCGAAACGGGCCTTGAATTTGAGAGAATATTTGGATGGTATAAGAAGTATATGTAGTATTGTGACCCATTTACATCCAGCGTGATTATTGATAACATTGTCCTCAAAATGTACCGTCTAAAGTAAAATAAAAACAAATGAAATATTCATTCACTAGGCACACATAATGTATTCTTTTGGATCGTCTGCTCTGAGAGGTTTACAAAGAATATACCCACTTCCCCTTAAAAAAAAAAAAAAAGATATCTCCGTATCTCAACTGATTGGGTAGATATCAAGGAGTGAATGAAAACAAACTTCTGGCTTTTTCGCCTTTGTAGTGTTCGAACTTTGCAAAATAATACCGTCACGTGTTGAAAATTTGTAAAGCATCCAATTGAGGTGAAAATCACGATGACAACCCACTGAATCAAAATGTAAACGACGTATAATTTAAAAACTTTTTTTTTATTCGTTCACAGCTCTAAGAGTTAGGATTTAGAAAATTTTTGAAATCTGTTTACGGAAATTTACGTATTCGTCATCATAAAACAAAAAGCAACGATATCTCGACAGGTTCGATAACACTCATGGAATTAATCTAAAACACATTGCATGCAGGAGCATCATTTGGGGCTACAGGGGGGGGAGGGGGCAAATGCCCCCCCCCCATGGATTAGGAATTTTTGTGTATAAATATATTTTTTGTATTTTTAAATGTAAATAATGCTAACTTAAGGACATAAAACTGAAGTTTTATTATTAAAGTATCTAATTTATACATGCTTAATTAATAAAAAAGATGCAACAAGGTCACTGTCGTCTGAAAACAAAATCTTGCCCCCCCCCCCCCTGGAAAAACCTGAAATGACGCCCCTGATTGCATGTACCCCCTCACGGTTCGAATTTCGAGGAAAAAAATCTTGATAGACAGTTAAGGCTATTGTATGGGCGTCAAATGTCAAATTAAGTGTAAAATAAGACAAAGCCCATTGATTTTAAAACACCTTTTCACCCGTTTCATAACTTTTCACCCCGTAGGTGTCAAATTTCGAAAATCAAGTAACTACATTTCAAGATTTTAAATAAGTCATAATCTTCTGCAAAAATCGCTTTAATATCTAAAAATACAGTTAGATCGATACACATCAATAGCAAATTGAAAACAATTATTACACTATTTTACATCTATGGAGTTGAAATTGGAAAATATCCTGAAATATATTTACGGTATGTATGTAAACATCATTCTGAAACGAACGGCACTTCGATATCTCGACTGGTTCGATAGACATGGAAAAATAATCTAAAACATATTTCACGTATTTTAAATCACTTAATTAAAGTCAATCATTTATTTATTCCGTCGGTCAGTCAGCCGTCTATCAGAGCAGCAAAATGCATTGAAGTTGGTGGTGGAGTGTTTGAACATGTTTTGTGAGGAAATGTACACAATTAAACAAAACATACGATAACAGCATCGTGATTTACCGTCACCTGCACAATTTCCATTCCTTGTTGTTTTCAGTAGGTTTCTCTGAAACGGTAATGAAATTGACATATGTTTATCAGAAACATTTTGCTCAGAATCAACAGTACTATCACCCCTCAAAGCATGTACCTTTCCTCCCGACTCAACCTGTATAATAGTTATATGTTATATAAATATTTTCTGCATTTTATTCTTGTGTGTTTGTCTGTTCGCAACATATTTAACTTGCTTAAAATCAATTACAAAATTTCAAACAAATTGATTTAGCATCCCGAGCGGTGAGATGTACAGATAGTTCCATGGTTAGGGATTACATGGGTGTTGAGGCAATTAAGAGTGATAACCCAATATGTGGCTCAGATAGTAGGAGCAAATATAAGTAAACACTTGCGACAAACACATGCAACTTGTTAAGTTACAGCTTGATACCGACTTTATACGTATATCTGGATGGTGTCCAGATACATGCTTAATAGGCCATGAGATGTCTTACCACGATTCTTCTAGTGGCCATGCGTCTCGGACACCTCCGGACGCGACTAGTGCACATGACACTAATATATATTAGAGTTGAGAACCAAAAAGTATCGTACGCACCACTGTGGTGCCCTCTACTAGTCTGTGGAGGGGAAATGCCCCTTGACCAACTGACAGAGATAGTACTCTCCTTCTTTACTTGTATTGAAATCAATTCCTACTCAATAGTACATGCGACAGAATAATAAATAATATACATGGTTACATTGAAACACACCAGTCACCTTATAACACTGGTTATAAATAAGTACACCGGTAAAATTCGTTACACAGACATGAAAACGAGTTAATATATCATTGTCATTCAGTTCTGAGCTATTTTTCAAGTTTCAAGTGTCTGCTCATCGGAAAGTTAACCGTGGTATATTGAAACTTTTTTTCATTTAAAGAACTATTGTTTTTATTTCACATTTGTTTTCCTTTTATATTGGACTAGCAGTCCCCCGTGGCTTTGCTCGCTTGTATTATTCGTAACTGATTATATTTACTGTAATTGAAAAACCTTTTTGTTCACCAGATTGGTGCTTATTTCAGTCATCAAATGTTAGAATGTCCAAGCGGCTAGTTGAACTTACTCTGCAACAGGATAAGTAGTCATCGCTATCCATGCGAAAAGTAGTCTTAAGATTGTCCCTGCCACTAGCAGCGACTTCGCTTGGGGCTTATTTATGGCCACCTCAATGTTGCCGTTGTAAGGTAATTACAGAGTCTTTATTGTATGAGGGTAATCGAATTACAAACATCTGATTTATCCTGTGCACAACCATTGGTGACGGTACCAAAAATTACATATTTTTAAAATATTCACTTGAAGTTTAATGCCATTAGAAAGTTTTCGTGGGAAAATGTTTCGCGAAAACGTATTTGGTGCCCCAACCTTGAGGTTAGTGAGATTATATATGTGAGATGATGTTGTCGAAGAACCTAAGTGGACAGTGAACTGCTCGCACGACGCCTTTAACGGAATTCGAACCCATAATCTCTGAGCCACAAACAACTGCGTCAAGAAACGTCAAAATAATTCATAAAAATAATTATTAATTTATAAAATAAAACATTTGTGTCCTGGGCAGTGGCGGCCGGTCAATGTTTTGAGCTCAGTGCTCTGAATATAATTTCCTTCAGCCCCTTCCGCGCTAAATCGCTATACTTTCTTTCCCTGCTAATAATCATATGTTTAGCTCAAAGGTATAGGACTTTTGCTTTACATGTATTGAGAAATTGCTCTGTGTTTCATGGCAAGCAGTAATGTAGCCAATAAAGTGTGTTGTAAAAAACTTTCAACCTAAAGATGTTGTCTACAATGTATAGGTACTCGTTAAATACACAAGCA
>PNEQ01106951.1:0-11810 GCA_003012365.1 Medauroidea extradentata
ATTCGTCCATAGTCTACTGTGAAAGTAATTTTTATACATGATTTACTTGTACACTAACTCACATATGATGTGTAGTCACTCTATACAATATTCCTTTCTCCATCCTGTGATGGAACAGTACTTTTTTGGGGGGGAATGAATATATATTTACTGAATTGTCAACTTTTTTTTAAATTTGGTAGTGAGTGGATATTTATTAGGCATGCACCTCTGTTGAGAGCTTAAGTATACATGGTAAACATTAGCTAGAGTGTGTTTTTAAACCACTTATATTATTTTGATGTTCTGGTTATGTTTTTTATTACATGACGGTTTCATAAACGTAAAGACAAATAATTTTTTTGAAAACTATTTATTTACAATACAATACATTGACTCTTTTAATATTCCATTCAGTATTAAATTCAGTACAGCAAAGTCTCTCTCTTGTTCATCATGAATTATTACATGTACCATGGGTTATCATAAAACCAAAGTCTCAGGGCTTCCGAGTTACACTGTGCGCAAAATGTATTTTTCTCGCAGTTGTGAAGTTTATCAGTATACATTTCAACAAGTTTCCGGAATGTAGGGCACAAACGACTTATGTGCATCGATAATTTTAATGCTGCTCAAGCACACACTACACAACACAAGCTTCTGTCCGTTTCCGATGACAAACAATGGACAATCTTCATTTACAATGTAACCCAAGACATTGGGTATTTGGGTGTATGGAATGTTGCCGGAATCCCACTTGAGTCCATGTTTCTGGTACATTTGCAGTCTGTACAATTGTTGCGTGGTACGGCTCAGATGATCCAGAGAGCATGGTGGTTCAAAGGTGAAAACTTTTGTCGTCAGGTCATCGTCGCTGTCCGATATTGACACCTGCTTTATGGTGAATGTGTCTTGCGAACAAAAGCCTTGGATGTTACAGTACATGTTACTGCATGCAATTTACTTGGGAAAAACGTCACTACTCGGACTCGCAGGTAGGCTTCTTTGGAGTACTGCTGTCACTAGACGTGATGCGTACTGTAGCGGATGAAGTGCTGGTCGTTGACGAGCGTCGTAGCGTCTTGCACCAACTCCTGCAATGTGGCGTGTCCGGAAGCGAAGTATGGCCCCAGAAACACTCCTTGCATGGAAAATAGTCGAGAATGTCCTCGTCTTCTTTTATATGATCTGGCAGGAACTTGTACACTGATGGTACCTCATGCGGTGCATAGATGAGAAGAAATTCTTTGGGCAAGTACGGTAGCTCGTTCTCCCTGTCTAACAATGTTAAAGATTTATACTTTCCATATGACACTATAGCAGATAATATTTTTTGTCCTGCTGAACAGCTTGCATACATTTCATCTGAAGAGATACGTTGATAGTGGAGAAAAACATACTGAGTGCTCCATCACATTACATAGCTTTTTATTAATCCATTGTGCAAGGAGGGGGGGATACGTTCCTATTGGCTAATGAAAATGTTGGTGGGGGTAATGGTACATAAAGTAGAAGGGGAAAAAATAATTTTTTGTGGGGGTGGGGTGGAGGGGGAGTAGTAGTTTGAGCGGGTTATAACACGAGTGCTGGTGAGAGGAGAAGGAGGGGAAGGAGGGGGGAAATTCATCACGTGACTAACGGCCAATTAAATAAAAGTACATGATAGAGGAAGGGGAGGGGGTATTAGTTAATATATACAAGTAAAAAGTGGTGGAGGGCATCAGTGTGTCAATGGAGCTCGTCCGGGTAAGACGTGCCGGTGGTTGATTTAATTAAATAATTTTTATATAAAAAGTTTTTTATTAAATAGTTTTTTTATTAAAAAGTTTTTACTAAAAAGTTTTTACTAAAAAGAATTTTACTAAAAAGAATTTTACTAAAAAGAATTTACTAAAAAGTTTTTTTACTAAAACTTTTATTTATTAAATACACGTGAGGTTATAATGGAATGCAAAATCGAAAATTTTTTGTAAGAAACACAAAGATGGCGGCCGGAAACAATATGGTGACTGGAAACAAGATGGAGGTAATTTTTTTTTCGGAATTTTATGAAATTTTAAATTTGTTTTGAAAATTTTAATTTTTTGAATTTTTTTTTAAAATTTTCGAAATTTTGGAAAAATTTGGTAATTTGACACTCAAGGTCAAGGTCAAGGGTCAAGGTCATCTAACATGGCGGCCGGGGACGTGACATCACAACATGGCAGGGGGCGCCTCACTTGGGCGAGCACCTCACTCCGGCTCCATGTCCCAGAACCGGCCAAATCATACTACTTAGATAAATTTTTTCAAGACC
The DNA here is from genome assembly GCA_003012365.1 of Medauroidea extradentata. Classification (NCBI taxonomy): domain Eukaryota; kingdom Metazoa; phylum Arthropoda; class Insecta; order Phasmatodea; family Phasmatidae; genus Medauroidea; species Medauroidea extradentata. The sequence goes on from PNEQ01106951.1 coordinate 2,276, forward strand.
TAAGTATGCATAATTATGGCAAGCAATTGCCTTCATGAAAATTCAATTAAGTCTATAAATAACCAATATTATAGAAAAGTATGCTTTAAAAAAATTACTCTCTATAATACGAACAATTAACAACATTTATATGTAACAGTTTTGCTATATCTACTCCATTACACAATTTAAAAAATTGAACTCGAAAACCAGCATAAATATGAGCCCATGGCATTAATATGATTAACGGTTTTATGTTATATGCTAGTAGATTTAGGACATACACATACACTTAGTTACATATTGCTTTGCGAAAATGTACCATAGTTTCTCAAATATTTGAAAGATATACTGCATTCAATAGAAAAAAGTAGTGTACGATTGTCAATTTTTTATTAGTTGCTACTCACTTTATTACAATCAGGATATTGGTAAGTTTTCAACGTTTGCAAACACGTTTTATATATCGTGGGGTGAGAAGGGGTGGCTAGGGGCCGTAGGGGTCAAAAGTTCGGGTTCGATTCACCTGGGAGTCACTAACGTATTCTCGCATGAGGAAATCATGCTAAACGATGTCGCTGGCTGGTGATTCTTTTAGGGAATCTCACTATTCCACCATCCTTAAATTCCTTTGTGGTTTCATACTAGTCTAGCTAAGGAGACTGTAACCCAGTTTTAAAATTTCACTGTTCACCGTAATTAGTTTCTTGAAGTTTTTCATAAATAAATTAAAAACGGAGAATCAAACTCGAAATTTTAATTTGTTTAAAGCTAGTTTATTAACCTCTCAAGGAAACAAGAACGACAGGGTAAAATATAAACTGATGAATACAAAATGTTACTGAACAACACCGACAAACTTCGGCACCAGGTGATTCATTATGAAAAATAGCAGAAATTTTATTTTGAACTTTTCGCCTAAACTTAATATTGAGGAAATACTGAGTCTCTGAATATCAAAATTTATGATCGTATTTCCCCAAAATATCGAAAACTAAATTACATAAAAAACAATGCTTTCAGCATTGCTTAATGTTGTTGGGACCTGCAAACCAACCAGCAAATACAACTTAGTTCATTCTATCCTTATGAAAATATTAGGGGTGGCTACCTTCTAATTGCATACAACTTTTATACCGTCGGATTTTCGAACATTTGAACATGGATTGTTGAGAAATGAGACCTGTGTAACAAAAAATGTCCACTTGTTGCAACTGTCTAGGACGTACCGTTTATGTTTAAAAAAAAACACTTAAATATTTGCGAAGACATACGGAGCCTAGAGCATAGGCAATCCTGCAAACATCCGTGTGATGTGTGCAGCGTATAGCCGACGGTGGACATTCACAACAAACAAGTACAATACTGTTAAAATCGCAGATCAGTTTGTTTCTAGCATTCTGCATTCATATCGTAGCAGTTGTGAACGAAAATGGTAGGTCCTAGGCAGCTGAAACATGTGTAAATGTATTGTGTTCGTCATGCTGATAATGAACCAAACACAAATAACTTCGTGAGGTAATACTTTGAAAAGATAAATAATAGTACAGTGTTGGTATCGATGTTGTTTCTCGAAAGTATGACCGCAGAACCGCCACAGCTGTCTAATTGTCACGACGCTTGTCTCCTTACAAGGCGATACGGTTTTTATTACCGCCGGGGGTCACACCAATTTTTACATGTCGGAATCGTGCTGGTACTATGTCGTTGGCCGGTGGCTTTTATCGCGGGTCTCCCATTTTTCTTATCCTTCATTACCAGTGCAACTCCATGCCCATCCCATGTAACCACTCTTTGGCTCTCACAACCTTAAATGTTACGAGCCGTCATAATATCTTCATTCATTCTATAAGTATTCCTACAAGAAATCCTTTATGCATGTTGCTGATTCTGAAGTCATAACAACGCTTTTAGGGTTGTTGTTTTTTGTGGCTGTTAATGCCTTTATTTGTTTAATTTTATCACTTGTTAACAGTACAGTGGCATGCATTGCTATAACGTAGTACTTTGTTTTTTAAATGCAGTTCACCCACGATCGCAACCCGCACAGTTACGTCTGTATGTGTACTGCAAGTAGTCTACACGGCTAGACACACTGTCTGTTACGCATGCATGCTACGTCTATAAGGAGTTTGGCGAAAAGTGTTTATTTTGGCAAGACTAATCTCTCTAATCTTTTTTGTGTTTGTAATTATACCCAAGTTATAAATTAAGATAATATCATGACCTACGACATTTTCGAAGTGTAACATGTTCAATGTATTGCTGCATCATTTCTGCTGTTTTTAATTGAAAAATTTCTAACATAGAAATGATCAAACGTCGAGGCATGTCTACTTGGTCTGGATTTTGTTTTCTGTTTTGTTGATATCCAACAACTACATAATCTGGAATATTGAATTGAATTTTCGGAGTTTTGTAAAGTTTAGCTTTAATTTCATCTCCATAATTTGCTTCATATTTAACGATTGGCCACAATATTTACATTTTCTCAAAGACAATTTTACTTGCGAAGGATGTACTATGTAATTTTCAATCCTCTTGTTATTTAGGTTGCCTGTTAATAGATTAATTTTCGTTAGAATTACGAACGAATGCAATTTTGTAAACACCTTTACAATAAATATCATTACAATGTCTGATAAATCCAAATAAATATTTCAGTGGATACATAATTTCATTATGTTTGTCTGCTGTAAAGAAAAAAAAATCTGTTTCAGTTACATATAGAGGAGAGAAAGCTGGAAATAAAAATTATTACAATGTAAAGTTGGAATAATTGATAAAATTTGTGATTTAGTTGTAAACAATCCTAAAGGGATTCCAAATCTTATACGAGTACTAAACACAATTCCTCCTCCTATTGGGAATCAGAACGTCCCGGAAAAGGATTGCCAAACAATATAGTTAATTCATTACCTTTCGAACTACAATCTCCAGGATATCACTTTTAAGGCCCTGGAACTACATTTTAAAAAAGATTAGAAAGAAATGATAAACCAACAAATTCTTCAGATGGTGCAGGTATGGAACATGTTATTGCTTATCAAATTCATAAATATTTATCTGAAAGACATATTGCACATAAGGAGGCAGAAAAAAAGTCTTTAATAGAGCTTGTGCTCCAGATGCACATTTAAACTAAAGATAATGGGGTGGTGTGAAAAGATCAGCGATGCAATTTAAGCGCAAACTTGATTAGGGAATCAAAATAAAACATTAAAATATAATTTATGTATAATCTTATTAGATTTTTATACATAATCTTATTACATTTTAAAATGTAATTGTATTAAATATTTTAATGTAATCATATTAAATTTTTAAATGTAATCGTATTACATTTTTAATGTAATCGTATTACATTTTTAAATGTAAACTTATTAATGTTTTAAAATAAAATGTCATTAAATTTTGAAATATATAATCTTTATAAATTTTTATATACAATCTTATTACTTTTTTTAAACAGAATATTGTTAAATATATAATCCTTATAAATTTTTATATACAATCTTATTACTTTTTTAAAACAGAATCTTGTTAAATTTTTTGTATATAAAAGAAGGTGAAAATATTGTATTTCAACTGTCTGCTGACGATCTTAAAACTTTTAAAATTGATTCTTATTTAACAAATGAACAACTCACTCGTAAAAATAATAAGCTTAAAGATTGTAAAGAAATATCTCGCACTTTCTCTATACCACACTTAAGTAAATGTTGAAAGATATGAAAACTGGCAATGGTTTAAAAGTTCATAAAGGTGGATTTTTACCAGTACTTATTGGTGTATTAAACACTTTAGGTGCATTAGCTGGCGGTGCATCAGCTATTGCTAAATTAGTGACAAAAATGGATCAAGAGTTAGCAGAATAAAGTAGACATAATTTGGAAATGCGAAAACTAGAAAAAATTATAAAACTAATACCGAAAAAAAAAGAAAATAACTACACTAAGTAAATTTGATATTGAAAATACTATCAAAAGTTAAGTATTAAACATTTTCGAAGCGCATTTATGATTGATGAATCACCTAAATCTGTACGTATAAAATAATGTGCAACAGCAAATTTAGATATTTCTAAAAATTCTGGTACACATTGGGTTTGTTATTGGAAAAAATATAATACAATATATAACCTTTTTAGGCAATCGACGTTGTAAATTCGTTGAATATCTCAATGGTGAAGTAATTTATAATGATGATAAAATACAAAATTTTAATGATGCTATTTGCTGCCATTTGTTTTTTATAGTGCTGTACCATCCATCTCATAATTTTAAAATTACAAAAATAATTTCTTTATTAATAAATAATGTGTATCTTTAGAAATGTGTTAACAAAATCATGGTTTAATATATCATTAAAATTTTTTTATAAATTTTGATACGTATGTTTCAAACATAAACTCTAAATATGATACACTAGTTAAAAATGTAGAATCAAGATTTGATACGTTGCTTTAAAAACAGATGTTATCGCAGGTGTTTCGGATATAATTTACCTATTTAAAAAACCTTTGAGGTTTGAATGATAGTTATATTTGCATTAAAGACCACAGAGTTGTTTCAGTTGATGATCCGATTGATAAAAAAGATGCTGTTAGTAAAATATTTTGAGATAAAGAATTAAATACTAAATTACACGAAACAAAATATACGGTTGATACTGAGATAATGCATTTTCAAAATTTAAATAATGAATTAAGTGATAAATTACATGAAACTAAATTAAAAGTTGATACTGAAATTGATAATAAATTACAAAATTTAGACAAGGAATATATTAATGAATTACATCAAACTGAAATAACAATTGATACTGAAATGGATAGTAAAATACATACCATAATACGCTTGTTGATTTAGACTATTTCCAAATAAATACAGGCTGTTACAAAAAGGTACGGTCATACTTTCAGGAAACACTCCACACACACAAAGAAACAAAATATGTGATATGGACATATGTCCGGAAACGCGTAATGTCCATGGTAGAGCCCCTTCCATTACTTTTCGTTACATGTCATCGTAAAAACATTTCGTACGGACACTATTCCAACTACCCAATTGAATGTTTTGTTAGAATGTACGTTACTTCCTAGGATCGCCGCCAGGTGGGTGATGTGACGGAAGGTAATAGTAACTGCATTGCATTTATTCAACTCACATGAAACTATGGACTGGGAGCACACAGTGGCCCACCTGGCAGTGAACCTAGGAAGTAAAGTACATTGTTAAGAACCAAACTATTGGGTATTTGGGAGCTTTCTGTACGTAGTGTTATTTACGATGACATTGAACGAGATGTAAGAATTGAGCTCTACCATGGTAATTAAATGTTTCCGGACATATATCCATATCACATATTTTCTTTTTTTTTTTTTTTGTGTGTGGAATGTTTCCTGAAAGTTTGGCCGTACCTTTTTGTAGCAGCCTGTATATTTAATATTATTTGTTTAGTTGGAAAATTTAGTAAAAATAATAAAATATTTTACTTAGATAACGAGACAAGTGAATAAATTTTTATGGTGTGTTGTCAATGAAATGAAATCATAATAAAACCTGATATTCTTAACACTGCTACTCAATTATACCATAATGAAAAAAGCTTGATTGGTTTATACCTTATGGTAAATATAAGCCTTTTAGTGTATTACCTGATGATAAAATATTTTTAACAGTAAATGATCACTTCGATGTGCAAGAAGGTGCGAATTTATTGAAATGATAACGTATTTATATTTTAAAATTAAAAAATATACATTTTAAATAATTGATAAATTCGGAAACGGTTTAAAGAAATCTTGAGCTAAAGGACATAGTTGAATTGATGATCAAATTACAAAAAATCTGTAACACTTCCACAGTTCAATGATTTTGTAACAACTTTTAAATAGAAATAAGCAATTGTTGAATAGAGTTTTTCTTTCATACTTAGAACAAGATAATAATGTAGACTTTGAAGATAAAAGACTAAGGAATTTATCTAATCCAATTGCGCCTTTTGATGCTGTTAATTTAGCATATTATCAGTCTAACAGAATAAATATTATTAATTTAGTCGGAAAATACTATGAGTAAGAAAATTAGTGTACTTGGGTAGTAATCAAATTGAATATATTTATAAGATGAATGGGGTAGTAAATGAAATGAAAATTAAAATAAATGATAACAAACTAGTTATTGAATAAAGCCACACTGTGTTTAATCCTAAAACTAGACTTCCTAAATTAAAAAAAAAAAGAAACAATTGTTTAAATTGTTTGATGTTAAAGGAGATTAATTTTTCAATTCCAAACAATTTCAATGTATCAAATAACACTACTGTTATTATTGATATGGGAATGTTTGATAAATGTCAGTAAATATTTAAAAATTCTTTAACTTTGTTACGATATTTGCCATTATTTAACTTATGTGTCATACCTGTAGTAATAAAACCATAGTCTTTATTCCAATATTTTGAACAAACTTCTCTACATTTTTCATATCGCCACCAACAAAACCGCTATGAATATGTTTAAGATTTGTGTCATCCTGTTGAAATATAGAAAGAAAAGTTACATTATCTCTTTTTAGTTGTTTCGGTACTTACGAGTAAGTTTGAACTAAATTTAAGCAATCAATATTTTTATATCTGCAATGAGTAAAATAGTATCTTACCATATCTTTGTTATCTAATAGAGTATCATAAAAAACAACAGAATTATTACAACAATGATCAACATCAATCATTTCTTCGTTAATTAATTTAATTGCAGCATTAGTATATTCTATTAAAAGCAGTATATTTTTGTTGATTTGACTGAAGCTGTTAAAGAATGCGTTAAGTTTTTTGAAACTTTCTATGAAAATTTAGTTTCTTGCGGTTCCTTTTTATTCATATTTTGAATCTACAAAACAAACAGAATAAAAATATAAAAATGTACTAACCTCTTTTGCAATAGTGGAGTTTGATGAAGAACTCGTACTATCGTCATTTTCGAGAGGTGGAATTTCAGGATCTTAAATATCGCCATTGAAGTCATCAGTAACTTCGTCTCCATTACTGCTTCCCTATGATTCATTATCGATTTCCAACTACGAAAGAAGAAATTCATATTGTAATCGAAGAACAGTTTTATTATTTTCATGGAAGAGCATTGTGTAATTATGTATGATATAGAGAGTGTTTTAAGACGAGCAGGGTATACAGCGAGCTTTATCATTTGTATGGATGACTTACAACAATACGAAACTTAAGTAATAATATCAACGCCAACTGTAATTTGTTCGCACACATTTTTATTTTTTGACTTCACTTCTGCTCTTACTGCCATTCGGGACATTTATTTATGTAAACTGCTGTAAGTATTTAAAAACAACTTACCATTGCTGATGAAAACTGAAGAGTTTGAGAAAACACCAGGTAGTTTTCTTCTACTACTATCCTATGGCTTATAATAGAAGCGTTAACCCTGCTTACAATATCGCTGATAATTCCTTACAATGCTAATTCTGTTACTCTTTTACTCCTGCTAAACACCATGATTCACGATTGTAAGGAACACTAAACAATAGTCAGTGTAAACCATGGAGAGATGTAAATGTAATATTGCCAACTCCGAATAGTCGGCATTCCCAACCTTATGTCAAATAAAATCAACAAACATTTAGTAGGAAACAAGCGTATCTCAATGTAAGTCTCTTTGCTTCAACTGATTCTAAAAAAAAGTAGGTCCAGAAACATGTAAGTTGATATGAGGTCGTTTGACATTACAGCCTTTTTGAATTTATGTAGTTTAAGGTTGTGAATATCTCATAAACATTTTATGTTCGACGATACGATTCTTTGACACAGTAAAGTTTAGGCCCTGCAAGTATTAAAATGGCCGTAACAAAAAAAAATTTGTAGATACGGTTATTTACACTAATCAATCGATATATGTATTATGAATTTATACATATATGCATGTATATACATATACATAGATACATATACATACATTCATTTACAACACAGATACATACACGTTAATGCATACATACATATACATAATGCATACATACATATGCATATATATACCCGTGTCATTTTTAATCAAAGACCAGTACGTATTATCGGATTTGTGGCAACATTTGAGTAAAATTAAGCTCACAGTCTTTGTGTTCGATAATTTGTATTTGTATGTCGATGGCGTTGAACTGCAACATCGTATGTAAAAAATTCAGTTTTATAGGGCAAGTATAAAAACACTTAAAAATATATTAATCATAATCACATCACGTAATAACTGTTCAGACATCTTTACCATACAAGAACATGAATTAAAATTACACAACACTCCCGTATTAAACAATATATAGGTATTACAGAGATATACAAGTTTGCTGTATGCGGAATAGTGCTTTTTTTACACACAAGATTGCAGTTCAACACCTTCGATTTGTAAATTACACTTTTTTACAGTGTACAAAGTGACGAATGACATTAAACGTTAATCGAGGGCAACCAGCATGTGTAAATTGTACGCCCAAAAATGTTCCTTTGGGAATAAATTATATCCATTTCACATAAGCAAATGCAGTAAAATACTGATGTGATTTATAAAAAATTAAAATAATATCTCTCGAAGAAAAATTTCAAAACATATTCAGAGCTGCAGTTGTGTTTGATCTTCTGGTAATATAGAACTCGTTGTACATTATGGACACCCATTGCGACACTTATAACTGACTGAACTGTAAGTTCTTGAATCACAAATTTAATCGCACATTTAAAAAAAAAAAATTTAAGTAGTCTTATGAATACTTTTAATGCTATTCTTAATTAAAAATATCGCACGTTATGTTTAATGTTTTTAAGTTACAATGTGTGCATAAACATGTTTCCTCTGAGAGATTTGCTCGACACACATAAAACTTGCAGTTAAGCAGTATAACACATAGTTATCAATTGTTGCACCTAAATTACAACTTATAAAGCAAATCAACACACTATTTAATAGAATTGCACTAAACCTATATATTTGGCTTGAATTCAGAGCTTTCCATCTCATTACCTTGTTTTTTTATTTAGATACTCTTAAAATAAAACTGAGTCTTTGGACTCATTACATGAATATTTATTGATGTTGCATGTCAACCAGTGATGTCATGGGTTTCGCAACTATGTCGCAACTCCCGTGAGATGTCATTGGGATTCCCCGATGACGCCAGTGCGAATACATGACTACCAACAGCTACGATCGAGGTAATGTCTATTTTCAGACCTCAGGTCACCATATTTCATTAGCCATTGACGTCACTGAAGGGGCCGTATAAAAGCCTCGGGACTGCGCAACATTAGTCAGTCGGGAAGTGACAGTCGGGAAGTGACAGTCGGGAAGTGACAGTCGGGAAGTGACAGTCGGGAAGTGACAGTCGGGAAGTGACAGTCGGGAAGTGACAGTAGGGAAGTGACAGTAGGGAAGTGAATAGTCGGGAAGTGAATAGTCGGGAAGTGAATAGTCGGGAAGTGAATAGTCTGGAAGTGAATAGTCTGGAAGTGAATAGTCTGGAAGTGAATAGTC
>PNEQ01106951.1:11910-41432 GCA_003012365.1 Medauroidea extradentata
GTGAATAGTCTGGAAGTGAATAGTCTGGAAGTGAATAGTCTGGATGTGAATAGTCTGGATGTGAATAGTCTGGAAGTGAATAGTCTGGATGTGAATAGTCTGGAAGTGAATAGTCTGGAAGTGAATAGTCTGGAAGTGAATAGTCTGGAAGTGAATAGTCTGGAAGTGAATAGTCTGGAAGTGAATAGTCTGGAAGTGAATAGTCTGGAAGTGAATAGTCTGGAAGTGAATAGTCTGGAAGTGAATAGTCTGGAAGTGAATAGTCTGGAAGTGAATAGTCTCGAAGTGAATAGTCTCGAAGTGAATAGTCTTGGAGTCAGTCTAGTTTTGTACAGTCAGTCAGGAAGTGATAGTCTTGTAGTGAGTCGTGAAGATGAAGTGAGACCGAGAGTGGTGTGAGGCAGCACCCTTAGGTGTGGCGTTGCCACTGGGGTGGCGATGGACGTCGTGAGAATTGACGGGCCGAGAGGAGACACTGGCGACGGCACAGAGATGAGGACCCAGCGCCTTGAGGGCGGTATCACGACGGCATCGAGGCTGATGTAACATCGGTGGAACTGACAGGGTGTGGTATCACGAGGATGGCAACACTGTGGCAATGGTCGGTGTCGAAGCTGAGTAGCATCAGCACCCTGCAGAAGGGTCAGAAAACACTTAGGTGTTGTGTCGGCGCGACTGAGCTGAAGAGGTGTGGTGTATCGAGGATGGCAACACGGCAGCAGTGGTTGGTGTCGAGGCTGTGTGACGCCAGCGGGCTGCAGGAAGGACGAACAACACTTGTGGTGTTGTGTTGGAGTGCTGCAGAGGTGGTGAGCTATGGAGAACAACACTGGCGGTGTTGTGTCGAGGAGGGCAGTAACTGGCTACTTGAGTAGACTGTCTACCTGGTGATTCAAGAGAAGGAGTGCTTCGAAAGTTCGCTATTGGTCCTGCTCGGAGGAGGTGCTAAGCTTGTGCAAAGAGGCAGGTGAGGACATCTGGGCGATGTCAGGAAGACGTCTTGGTGACTTCGGAGTCTACTGCGAGGCTACAGGCACATACCTTTGGAGCAGTACTGGGGGAGACAAGATGGCTTCTGCTGTGGGTCGACAGGTGAAGAAGGAGGTGCGCGACGTGAGTCGAACCGAAGACCACAAAAGTAAAGACAGTGGTACCCACTGGGTGCTGCACTGTATATGGTGAGCCACCCTTCCTTAGGACTGTTAAGGCTGTACGTTGTCACTATTTGAGAGACTGTTGATTGGATATCTGCCTGAATTTTTATTGTGATTTGTAGTCTTTAATTGATTAATGGTAAATATTCTTGTGCTTTAATTTTCAAAGTTAATTAACGCTCTGTGGCACAGTACTAATTGTGTACATAACAAATTGTGTTGTGATATTTATAGTTGATTACTGTTTTGTGTATTTCGTAGCTTTGTGAGCTATTAAATCCAGTACTTAATTTATCTCTTATTTTTAATAATAAAACCTCTATCCCAAAAGAACTCATCGGAATTGCCTACGTATAAAGTTTTTGTCTAAACTTGTAACATTACATTCTCCCAGTCATTTATGCGAGTTAAGTTTGCCCCGAATTATAATTGTACAATTTGTGTAGCCATATATTAAGCGCCCATTATAAACCAGTCGATTCGAGTGGGTGATATCGAGATCTTCAGCGCTGGTGGGGGTGAAATTATGTGAGTATGGAGCAACGCCGGAATGAAAGGACGGGGAAAACAGGAGATCCCCGAGAAAACCCGCCGACCAGCGACATCGTCCGGTACGATTCTCACATGCGAAAATCCGTGGACCAACTCCACCGGGAATCGAACCCGATCGCCTTGATGAGAGGCGAGAGATCAGACCTCTCGGCCTCCGCGGCCCCCAATCGACTCGAGTACTTTAAAGTAATGCAAAAGTACGGTTGATTTAACATTGTTAAGCAGGAGTCTAAACAGGTATAAATAACGTTGAACGATAAATATTTGCTAGACATTGTTTTTGTGATGTGTGGGGGGAGCATAGAAATTTGTTTATGTAGTTGGTTTTACTATCAAAGTGCAATGTATTTTTATGATAGTTATGTAAATTATTTAATTTTTTGTAGAATTGCGGGGAGACACAAACACCGGGATGATGCTGCGGAAGAGGTGAGTATTTGCTTGATAATATACCTTTTATAGCATATGCATTGTGAATGTAATTTAGCCATTTTATACGTGGATATAATCGTGGACACTATCTAGTGTTGGGGATGTAATCGTTGACACGTCCCTTGATTTCCGACACGTATTAAAGTATTGTATTAGTTATACGAAATAAGACATTTACATATTAGCTATGGTAATATAATGCGACGCTAGTATTTATAATACAGGGCTCGGTACTTTGTGACAGTCTCTTATTAAGTAAAATTTCTTCTTCTGTAAACTGACATTATCCAACGAGTTCTTTAGTAAATTATTAAGCTTAAATATAAAATTTCTAATTAATTATGAACTAATGACTTTTGGTCGCTGCTACAATCGCGACAATTTCATGTTTTCCAAAACCTATGCCGTGTGCATTAATAATACTGCGGCATTTATCTATGCACAGTTCATACAGACATAAGAAGTGTTACAAACACATTGTATTTATAGTCGAAAATAGAGGCCACGTTTTTTTGGTGCAAGCCGTATCTGTTGTACATTTGCGTTTGTCACCTCACGCGTATTTATAAGCGTTTTTCAGCAGTCTGTATATTTGTATTGGTCATAAAGTAAAACATTAACTTATTGTATTACTAATCGAAAATACGACCCCAAGCCTTGTGCGAGCTGTCAGTGAGGTATATTTAATTTAATGTAATTTTCTCAACCTATACCACCAGCACAAATATTTATATCGGCCATAAGGTACTTTTCCTTATTGATTCTCGGGTTTATTATTTTTTTAAATACAGTTATTGAATTTTCCACAAAATTGTATAAATGTTTTTCGAATTCTATGCCACAGGCCGTAACATTCGTTATTCTCTATTTCGCATTATCTTTCATACACCATATTGCTACAAGTACGTAGTACGTCCTTAAACACTTACTAATACATGTACAAGCAGTATAAGCTCAAACATTTACAGAAAATCGGGTTTTCATAGTTACAAAAAAAACTAATACTCAAATAAATTATGTACTCAAAATCACACCCTGAAAATTACATTAATTACGAGCCACACTTAACACCAGGAAAAACATTTTGTTCAGTTGGAAATTTATATCATCACTTTCTGTATGGTGACACTTAGTGGAATTTTACATATAAAGCAGTGGATTAGTAATGTTTGCCTGTGGCACAAGGGCAGCCGGCTGAGGGTGACGACTGGCTGCGCCCATTTAGGATGACGTCAGTGCGGACATCTTGGTAAGCACTTTTTTTACTGTCATATCATACGCTGTAGCAGAATTGGATGGAATTGCACAGAAAAGATGCACGTTACGTGGCACTTTATCATCAAAATAAAGATAGATTTAAATTGCGTGTCTGTTTTCAAAATGTAGAATTTTTGTGTTGGAAGTCTTGAGGGTCTGGCAAACAACAATAAACCACGTAAATAACAAAGAATCGACCATTGCAGAAAAGAAGTAAAACCTATTCATACATTAACTTTTCAACACGAATTTCGCATACCTTTCAATTAAATGTATTATCATAATGTAACATTATCATTGGGGAAATCTAAAAACAAATCCGAAATATAAAATTCAGTAAAAAACTATAAGGTAGTTTGTTTTAAATAAATCGTGTTGTGAAACAATATTTTGGACACGGTAACGTTCGACACAGCGCAATTCAATTATTTAACTAGTTCGAGTGCGTACGTAGGCCTAAATAGATATTACTTAGAATCCGTGTAAAATGTGTCACTAGTTTTTGATTTCATGTAAAAAAAAATTCGTGAATCATCGCCTATGAACTAAGAATTTAATATAGTATGAATGTATGGCGTAAAATATTTAAATGCATTCTAAAGAGGATATAAAGTTAATCGTTTATCTAGCTCTGCCTATTATGTATAAAAGGATTTGGGGAAACATTGCTCATGTCCTAATTTTTAAAAAAGAACTTTTACATATGTTGATTATTAGCAGTTTTTGCTACTCTTGGTTTCTTTAATACTTAGACATTTACAGATGTTTTTCTGGATAAAAAGAAAAAAATAGTCTTTGTAGCATGAAACTGTTTATTGTAGATAAAAGTATGCATTCAAAGAATATTTATCAACTATACGATCTTATATAGGTCTCAAGAAATTTTTGTAAATGTCAGACATTTTTTACGTGTAGTTGGCCTATAACTTGTAAAGAAACTTACGTGAATTGTAAAGATATAGCTCATTGAATTCTATACTGTAGTGCAATATGTATTGTTATAATTAGTATTGCATATACTGTACACAAAATATCAGGAAAAAAAATAATAACTTATAATTGTTGAGTAACATAAGAAGTGTCCTAGCTCTGTTTAACAGTTTTAAACATCGTGACATTTGTACTGTTGTAAATGGAAATTTACCATGTCATATCCAACCATTGTCTTAATTTACGTTTGTAGTATGGCTTCCTATTCTGTCTTCTCAGTCCTCTCTACTAGCTCTTTAAATTTGAAATACGAATTTTCGAACATCCTGAATGAATGTATGTATGTATGTATGTATGTATGTATGTATGTGTGTGTATATGTATACAGACCGAGTTGTTATTATATGCTAACCCGGCGGGAGTAAATTCATAAGATTAAATAAATAGAAAAACATGTTCACAACATTGAGTCTATCGTGACGTATGAGAGAGTTATACGTTCAGATGGGAAATGTGTAATTGGACGATAAACTTTAGGCATAGGTAATTAAGTAACGAAATCTCGTACACAGGTTATTGCTGTATAGACAGATCACAGCAGAAAATGATTTAACATAACGAACAACTCGTTATTATTTAACTAGGGTTCGATAACCTCTTCATGCTTAGAAGTTTTTTACCCATTGAGTTGAATTGTTTGGACACAACACGTAGTTAACCAACATGCTAAAAGTAATAAAAAAAGTCGCTTTGAGAAAAACCGCCGATGCGATCAGTTTCCACATATATTGTATGTTATATTGTGGGTGCCTGGCAGCTAGACAGCCAATAACAATATTGTTCACGACGTGTCACTTGACTTGACAAAAATACCTACAGTCTGATAACATGTTAGAAAATGATGAAATATATTAGTAGACAAAGAAATTTTTAGAAAACTTGTATGTTACTTATTTGGAATGTGAATAGATAACATTTATTAGAACTGAATTGTTTTGTCAGTAGATGTCACAATTTCACAGCATATGCTTGAAATGAGAGCTGCATATCTCCAAACTTGTCCTAATGTGACGCTCGTATTACAGGCGCACACGCTGCAACATCTTGAATACATCGCCAGAGTTCGTTTGCATTGCCCACCTCAGTTGTATAAACCATTGCATTCAACTGACCCCAGGAAAATAAATAAACTGGGTTTAGGTCAGTTGATCTTGATGATATATAATTATACCATCCGATAATTTTTGCGCGAGGGTTTTACGGATGTTAAAATTATTTTCAAATGAAAAAGCGAGAATTTTTGAAATTAGGTTATTATAGAGGCCTATATATCCTTTCCATACCTCTTCAGTGATACATTAAGTAGTTATTGAAGGTCTTCTTCCAAGAAGTGCTGATAAGCACCTGCAGAGAGACGTGCGGGAAAAAAGTGTGGTCCAATTAGCATCCCATTGATGATTCCCGCCCAAACATTTGTCGAAAACAGAAGCTGGAAGTGTGCTTTCCGTGTTGTGTGTGAGTTGACGTGTGCCAACACATGCTCGTTGAATTTGAACCTTTCAGCACATTTACGACGTGCTCAGATGCATTACACAACATTTAACCGTATACGAGATGCATGTCGGCAAGTTCCTCATTACTCCACTCCATCACACACAATGTGACGAGTTCCTTGTAGTGTAAACTACAAACGCACTACTAGCAGGCTGCCAACCTAGTACCACACGACCAAGACAACTAGTCATAGCAGGAGTGAAATGTGCCAGACGCTTGTGTTGCGGAGTAGAAGGCAGACAAGTTACAGTTGAGGAGAAATTCTCAGTGTACAGTATTACCTATGTTGATGTTACACTATTGTGCTTCAGGCAGCAGTAACAAGCGTTCCTTTCATAGAACAAAGAGGCTTATAGAACGGAAACTTTCATGTTGAACTGTTATGCGTTATTTGCTGCTCTTCTACCAAGCGGTGCCAACTAAATTCATAAGCAAGGGTATTTTGAATAACTTATGGCTACATATAAAGACCACAGTTACCATTTCGATTAGTGTGTATCGAGCGCTTAACATAATCGGTTCTTTGATCGATAACTTGAATGAAATTTCTATCAACTCTGTTAACCAAATATTGTATTTAATAAAATTCTGAAAACGTCTGATAGTGTAATTGTATGAAACTTCAAAATATTTACATAGTATGCAAAATTTATTTTAACAATTGCAAGGAAGTGTATGTCTACGTGTTCGTACGGCTATAATTGAATAAATTAATTAATCTGTTTATGTAATGAAATATATAATATTCGCTTTTTTTACTCTATCTGTTATTGTAGGGATGACGTAGCTCACACATTTTTAAATGGCGTAAGTTAAATAAATTAACAATCCGTTTATATTTTTATTTTGTGATATTTTGTGCTGTGGTGGAAACGAAGTTTTGCATACAATCATTTAGTAAAACATTAACATAATAACGAAATGGAATTGCTACATTCTAATACAAGTAGAAAAGTCATTGCAATTAATCCATTCCCATAAAACATTGGTCAAATGTCTGTCTGAAGTAAAAACCAACATGGTTTCCACTCTTGAATACACTAGCTCGTACACAGCAAGCTACAGTATATATAAACACGAACCATTTATTAGGATATAAGTCATTGCCAATGCACAGACCTAAACGAACCATTTAAGACACATGGCCCATTTTTTTTAAATATCTTTGTGAAAACACTTAAAACCTATTACATTATAACCTCAAAACCATAACAGCCTATAACCTCTAAACTGCTCGACGAAAAATGTCGACTGCCTAAAGTAAAATTGTTTCAAAATTATCAGGAAGATTGGTGCTTGTGCTGCCCCCACATACCAGCGGGTGCCGAAGTTAGCAGTTCCCAACCTCGTCTACTTCAGTTTCTTACGCCTGATTCCTTTAATGTCGTGTGTAATCGACACACTACATTTCACTTCCAGTCCAAGTCGAATGAGAATGTTAAATTATTGCAATACTGTTTCTGGGCCATAATGTCTCGGTGACACTGTCATGAAGATAACACAGCCGGAAAGATTAAGATAACTGGGCAAGGAATTAACCACGGCGTTTGTTACGGAATCCATCTCAGCATTCGCGTGGAGTGATTTCGGGAAACCATAGAAAACCAAACTCGGGATCGCCGAAGCTGGGTATCGAACCCATATCCACTCGAATGCATACTTTACGTGTTACTATTGTGCCATCTGTCCCAGTTGTTTTATAATGCGTACCATTACGACATTGGGTTTAAATTATAGGTGTAATTCACCTTTCCACAGAATATTAACGTACCACCTCCCCCACACACATACACGGTTTTTATCGTCCACCCTAAGCGACGATACATATTTGCCATTGGTTTTGCATTTCTGGAATCAACCCCTCCTCCCTTCTCACTCTCTGATAATGGTTTCAGAGATTCTTTGACCAACAACATTCATGTTTGTTTGAAGTGCCCGCAGGGGTTTTTCGAGAATAGTGACATAAATTGTAACCATCTACAAACTACAAACCGCCGAATCACACCATGATCGCAGCCATTTTTATATTTGTAGTATTTTCATTGTATTTTGTTTCCATTTGGTGACTGGTGTCCGCAGCTTCTCATCCCGCAATTCAGCTCGCTGCGTTTGTTTTACATGTCTGAGAATTGACGTGTTCCAGCGTTCCAGCGTTTTGTTATTTGTATTCCCATGAAACGAGTGCATTTCCTATTTCCTTGTAACACGATTTCCTAACTGCACCGTTATTCGTTTCTCAGTTATTTTGAGTAATACGACCGTGAGGGTCCGTCAACGTAAACTACTGCTGTGATGTTCACAAACTATATAATTGTGCAATGTTTTGCGCAGTAACTTCTCAACCGTTGACTTGCGTTATTAGCACAAAACGTTAGTCACATGTTCCCTACTACCAGACATTAATACTGGATACCTACCTTCCAGGATCCCACAATTTAACATGCAATTTCTGTGGAAGCGGTTCGCATTAAGGGTTTTTATTAAGGCTAATTTTTTCATTACTGTAAGCATGATGATTACCTATTTGTCATGTCCAACCACTTTAAAAGCTAAAGGTTACAAAGTTCTAAGCATGAAGAGGTTGTCAACCCCATAGATAAATCATGAAAGTATGTTCGTTTTGTAACATAATTTTCTGCTGTAATCTGTCGCTACACCAGTAGCCTGAGTACGAATTTTCGTTACTTAATTACATATGCCTGAGTTTTATCTTCCAATCACACATTTCCCATCTGCACCTTTGACGAAGCATAACTTCGTCATACGTCACGATAGGCCCAGTGTTGTGTACATGTTTTCCCGTTTATTTGACCTCAGGATTTTACTCCCGCCATGTTAGCATCGACTCACTCTTTATACATACATATAACGTACGCATTCTGATACCTTGCATTAAAGAGGTTATGGCCAATATAAATGCTAAAAGGAAATAATACAAAACCAAAATACTTGGTTAATAATTTTGAAAACTCAATACGAGTAATGATATACAGAAAAATTACAATATAAATATTAAACCACTTTCGTTACATAGTTTTAAATGACTGAAGAATTTCCTCCATCTGCACGAGATGATTACAAAGTTTTGCGTTTCGCGTTCTCGAAACTACAAGTTGCCAAACCGGGTAGAATAATTTTTTTCAAACCGAAAGAGATAATAATTTCAACATTCCAAAACATTAACCAGTTTCCCGTTCTTTAAAACTATTAAGTCCTCAGCACAAGGTACAATGATGTATCCATATTTAAAGGCAGTGGCGGCCGGTGCCTCCAGTCAGCTCAGTGTAACACAAATCAATGCCTTAAATAAATTATATTACCCATACGCTAAGCCAAAAGGGGAAGGGGGGGCCAGGGGTCCTCCCCCGGAAAAATTTTAATTTTAAGGTTCAAAATGGTGCTATTTAAGGAGTTTCCGAATTAAAAATATTTATATATAGCATTTAATAATTGTAATGTTGTATAGGTAAAATATGCTGAGAAAAATAATTCCATAAAAGTTGCAACATATATATCCCAAAGTTGTAATTAAATGATTTTCATAACTATTCGGCGGATATTTATTGGCAGAAAATTGCCCATGAACGAAAAAGACTGAACACTAGTATTGTTAAATCTCTAACAAATACACGTACACACTACTCCACCGTTTATATAGCAACTATGGTATTTAAACGTGATGGACCGCGTTAATGATGTGGGTATGGAGCAGTGACAGAATGCAAGCGTGGGGTATGCGCATTATTCCCGAGAATAACCACCGACCCGCGCAACATCGTCCATCACTCCGGTAAGATTTCCACATGCGAAAATCAGGGGTGCTGACCCCACCGGAATTCGAGAAGGATCGTCATGATGGAAAGCAAGCAACTTAATTGCTTGACAGTCGTGACCACGGTCGTAGAAGAACAGGTCTGGACACTCGCCTATCTACCAATGTATTTTGCTTGAACTCCTTGTTTGGCTGCAGTTCGCCAAATTACCGAGAATGTTCTGCATCTTAGGTACTGAAGTCAGGGCGGTCGGACTCAAACTTTTTGGCGAGAATATGCTCAGTGCAATTGCACCGTTGCACTTCACAGCCGGCCGCCACTGTTTAAAAGGCTGTATTCTTAAGGCCTTGTTAAGGAGTTTTGCAGTGATTTCGAAAATATTTTTTTATTGCTACCTAATACTCATATCAAAATTTCGCTGCAAAGTTATGACACTTATGTGTTATAATTTGTAGCTGAATTTTTTTGTAGAATTATACTGAACGGTTTTTTAGATTTCATTACCCAAACTACCACGTTTTTCGTCGTGAAAATAAGCTATAATGAAGGAAATTATTTTTTTTGCTGGCGAATGGTACATTATTTTAAAAAACGCATCCACAGTATTGTGCATCGTGTGATTGCACATTGACTCAATTTTTTTCAAAACATTTTGTTAAAAATTATTTGAGTTATTGGCACCAGTCTGAAAAAAACTCGGGAACAAGCCCTTAACAGTTGAACAAGCATATATCTAACTAACACACTCCTACCATACCAAGATTAATTTCAATATAAATACTTCCAATACATTTTATATTCGTGTGGATACACGTATTTCACACAACTCGACGCTTCGTGAACAAGTACCAAGTACCAATTGCCAATTCCACAAAGACCACTAAACCCATATCTAAAAACATCCAAACCAGTGCTGACAAGTTCGTAGTTACCTTTTTAATTATCTTGCACAATCAACATTTATCCATTTTTTACATATTCTGAAACAATTTTGGAATATCAAACTACCTTAACCACGCGCAACAGACTCTAATTAACATCGTTCCACAGGGTATTTCTCACACATAAAACAATTCTTTGTTAGTCAAAAACTTTCCTACTGTTAATATCTGTTCCTACAAGTGCACGGATAAGTGCTATCAGCGAACATCTTTTCCAGTCATGAAAATATATGCCAAATCAACAGAAGTTTACAATAAGAAATTAATGCAACGGTCATCCTAAAATAGTAAGTTTAAAATATGGTTTTTAACAGACGGCATCCGAAAAAATAATTTGGACAAATCCTGACTGAAAATTTAAATTTACTCATGTTCTATGATCGGGACTAGCCGTCATAGCCACCGTAGGGTTTAAGTACCCAACACTAACATGACAACTGAATACACATAGGAACTTACACGAGCGCAAAATTAAGCAGTGCCCTCAAACACGATTCACGAAGAAGTGGTCGCCCCACTCGAGGCCTAGAACCGACCTGGGAGCCTAAGCTGTAGCTCCACTCATATACAAGTAGCTCGAATACGGAGGTGTGGACATAAATATTTAATTTGAACGTGCGTAGATCCTTACAATATGTGTTTAGAATGTGTAGTAAAATCTACAAAAAGGGAAGAAAAATATGTAATAATCTGCTTTTTACAGTCGGGAATTACTCCGTATAACTTAAGATGTATAAAGTATTTTATGTTGCCAAACCGAGTTTTCCTCTGTGATCAAAGTACTAATCTGCAGGGTATCACTGATTTAATCTTCATTGCGTAAGTTACATGACATAAGTCTAATAGAGGAAAAAAACCGGTAGCGAGAGCTGAGTCTCATCCCATCCTCCGAGATTCCAAGTTAAAAAAAAGTCAAATTGTCTTATAAATCGCAAGCAATCCCATGGAAATAGAAGCTATACACCGCGTCAATGAACCAACATATTTAGCCTGGGTAGTATAAGAAGAACTAGGACTTTCTGGAATGGCGTCTTCAAGATGCAAATAAACTTGACTTGCACTAAAAATTGCAAGCTAACCTCTACGTGAACGTCTTAACCATTTGTCCCATTCGCAGAGTACTTAAACGAAACAATGGTGGTAAAAACCAGTTATTTTTCTCTCTCGCTATGCCATTGGTGTATTAGATTTCGCCAATGAACAAAAACCATGAACAATAACATCCAGCCCCACGCTATAGTATATTATATAGATTATCTGTAATATTCCAAAATGTATTTACAATAGAATGGAAAAATAAATAATTTTAGTAAAGGGGTTTGTAATCTAAATACTGACTAGAGTATTTTTAATAATTACAATAGTAACTATACCGGGCAATACAACTTCGTAAAATAACGGACATTTAGGGTGTTTTATAAACAAATCCTTCGTAAAATTACTGACAGTCCGTTTTCCTCACAAATATTTAATTTCTTTAAACTACTAGTGCTCCATTTTCCGTACTGTTGTTTGATGTGTTTTCTCAAGATTTTAATGTACAGTTTAGTGACCTGAAAAATTTCTTGAATTAGCCAGGATTCGAACACACGGCGTTTAGATTTCCACGCAGGCACTCTAACCATTATACCACAATGACACTCTAGTCAGCAACCGAAGTTCCATGCAGTGGTAGGAGACCAGCTTTATAAGAGACAACTTTGGTTTCTGACATCATGATTTTATAGAACTTTGTTAGTACCATTACGAGCAAAATATTTTACTATATAGAAATTAATAACTTTAAAGATGTTTACCCGCTGGCACAAAAAGCAGATAAGAGGTGAGATGTTTTTAAGCTGTGATAAGTTCCATGTGGTATGTGTGGCCATCCACTGCAGGGTAAGTGAAGCGAGGAGAATAGATGATGTGTGTGACAGGATTCCTAGTGATCACGAATTTGCTCCAAAATGGTACATTTTCTTCGAAAATACTGAGAAGCTTAATGAAGTTAAGAATAAATGAATTACTTTTGCAGAAAGTAGAAAGTTCGTGGATTTTTGTGATGCATCATACATGTTAGATTCAGTCATCCAAATTGTAATAAAAATGATCTAAGTTTGACTGAAATAGGTCCAAAAAGTGACACTATTTGATGGAATACGAGTGTAATTATTGTGCGATGACTGAAATATAAGTTTTAAACAGTAATTTTTACTCTCCGTAGTGAAATGTGTTAATACTAGCTTTGTTATTCAATTTAATATATTTTTATGATATTTTTTTCCCTTTGGATCAAATTACTATCGGTTGGAAAAATAGTTTTTTGTTGTATAGGAAAATAAACTTATGCATTCTTATACTGAGGTCGTTACGTCTAGTGTACTCTTCAATTCCTTATATTGATAACGATCAAAAGCCTTACAGTTCTCTCGTGATGCATAAAATATTGGAGTGCCGCGCACAGCCGCGCGCTAGTAAAAATATCTAGTTGCAATGCCGTCCAGAGAGTGCGTCATAAGCAGTTGTGTATAAGTTTGGAGGTGGCAATGGTAATGCTGAGTGTTAAAAATATACATCACTTATACGTGTTTCTTATTGTAATTGATTTATTGCTAGTATTTTTAAGTATCGTCAGTACGTATAGTGTAACTGGTTTTCAGATGTCCTGCATTCTAGAGATGATCTTTAAAAATATCACTTCATGTTCATGTTTCACATTGTAAAATACACTTTTTGGAGCAGTTCTGTATTGATTTTTGAAAAAAAAAAAATCAGAGTATTGGAATTCGAATGAATTCCAATAACCTCTATATTTATTCTCGCAAGTTTTTCTTGCTTTTCGTGTGATAGTAGTAATTTGAATAAAAAATTGAGGACCAGACAATTAGGGATTCAGATTCCTACTTTGGTCACTTTTCTGCATGTTTCACTGCCGAAGTGAAAATCTTTTGGTCACCACCAAATAGCTACTTCTTTAGTACTGATGAGGGGTGATGTGAGATGATTATGGATCAGCCCCGGAATAAAAGGGAAATGTAATATACTTAAATTAAGATGTAAAGAAAATTATATTTTATATGTTCGCTTTTACAAGTGAGTTATTCTGTTAGCTGTTTAAAACATAAAGATTTACAAAAAAATTATTTGTAATATTGCATTACTTATGGATACCAACAAATTCTTCTATACCATTCATTAAACCAAACGTCGCATGCCAACGAGTCCGCATGAGTGAATTGTCCATTAGGAATGTTTCTAGTATATGTTCAGAAATCAGTCACATGATTTACACTCGTATTGTTTGCAAATTGGTGCAAAAATGTACACAAGCATACTTATAACTAAGTTGAGATAAGAGATAAATTGAAGCACAGCTAGAAAAAACAGCGGTGAAGGATGTGCCTAGCTAATTTTACTTAGGTTCATCATAAAAATTGGTAAATTGGAAACATTCCAGATTTATGGCTTCACAACAGAGTGCTCACGAACAGAAATAAAATATTAAAGAAAATATTAGCTGCATTTTTAATTGCATTTTGTTCTGTGCCCACACAACACAAAAAAAATTGTAACACGCAACTTTTGGATTTGGGGATACAATTGCACGATTTTACTACGACGAAAAAAATATTGAATATCTGACTACAAAGTGTAGCCATAATTTGTGTTACAAATGTGGCTACTGGGTGTAATGGAGTACTTATAATGTTTAAAAATGCTTAGTTACACGAAACCTTGGAATGACAGGTGTACAGTAGGGGAAACCGAGAAGTGGCAACCAGTGTTGGGTTACCCACATGGCGACCAGTTCTGGGCGCGAGAATGTGGCAACATCGCTCTACAGGCAGCCTGCTTGTTGGTAACCGCAGGAGGGGAGGGGGAAGTCACGCGCTCGCATCACGCATATCGGTTTACCAGGGAGGAGATAAGAGGACAATACATCCTTCCCATCTGACTGTCTCTCCTCTACTGAGTGCCTCCAGCAGAATTCTCATATGCAATCCGAGGCCGTGCAGTCTCGAGGCCGGGAACCGAAGTTCCCATAACTCGTTGGGTGTATCGTAAAACAAGTGCACTCCGACTGATTAGTTGCAAATCAGTGAACTAGTGGCGGGGCGCGTGTATCTATATTAGCTGGTCTCCAGACCCGTATTTAAGGCTGGAAGGGAGTTTTTGCCATAATTAATAAATTATGTGTACGTGTGTCGGCGGAGAGTGAAGCTCCCACCAGCCACTGGGGCTACCGTGATGTAGTGTCGTGTTGTCTAAGTGAGGTTAGTGTTGTCGGCAAGTGGCTAATTAAACTCGTAGAGTAGTAGTACGTGATATCCCTACAGCAGTGAGTGCCAGGCACATCACTGCCATTTCAGTGTGTAGTCGTTTGTGAAAAGAAAACAGACAAGTCAATAACACTCTCTGGCGCCAAAAGTACCGAGGGTAAGAGCCTTGGTCAAAGTTATGGCTGACCAGCAGGTGCACTGGTTTGCATCAGCCCTTTTAGGGTTTCATCGCGGCCAGGTGCAAGTGCGGCAAGTGGTTGTCTTAAGAAGTTCCTCCAGAATTTGCAGCGGCTAATATACAGGCCAGCAGAGTGGTGGGAAGCTATGTTTCGATGTCCTTTATCATAATTATAACAGAAAATCCAATTGAACGAGCGACGATTTTTCCATGGTGACTGCCACATTAACTCAAAGAAACACAACAAAATATGTTTTAAATTTGTAGAAACATATTTCCATGAATTTACGGAAAGTTATGGTCAAACATCCATAAACTGACAATACGGACTAACTTCCATAAAAAAAAATTACGGAAGCCACTCTCATATAAATACAGTACTTTTCTGAAAATATTTACGTGAATTTGCGGAAATTTTTTAACAATGCAGTCTGTCCGTAAAGTCATAGTGCACTTTTAACCAATTTTGTGTATAATGATGTGTACGCGCAGGTGATGAGGCAATACCACAAACTGCGCAGCAGCGGATCAGCCTACACCCAAGCCAGTCGAGACGTGGACGGTACATGGTAAAATATGAATATCGTCAGTGTACAACGAAGCGCCACAACATAGGAATAACATTACTCCATGGGATAAGCAGTTATAGGATACTGCAGTTTATTGTGCACCTGATGATGACTGAGAATACCCATGAGAAAACCTCTTTTTAAGACATCCCCCCCAAGCATAACGCGCATACATCTGCCACTACTGATCTCAGTCTACTGATGATAGATACTCGGGTACAAATCTACCCAGAAAAATTTTGATTTAAAGAAGGAAAAATATAATCAGCAAAGTGCAAATTTGAAAGCCTCCCGGATTTGCTAGCTGATGTGCCACAAACCATCATATCTAGTTTCTGAATGACGTTTCTACAGCCCACTACACACGTGATTTGCGACAACATCTGAACGACACATTTCTCAGACGGTGGGTTGGACGTGGTGGTCCGGTCGCCTGCCCCCCTCGTTCGCAGGATATAAACCCTCTCTATTATTTTATGTGGGGCCACATTAAGACTCAATCTAGTCTTATGTGTCTGGTTGAGACAGAGTAGGACTTACAATAACGTATTACGGCGGCTTGCGAACAGCTGCATGAGGCACGATAAGTGTTTCAAAGTGTGTGAGACAACATGCTTCGGCGGGTTGAGGTAGGAGGGAGGAATTTCGAACATCTGTTGTAAATATGTGGCTTGTTTTAACACACTTAATCTGCGGGTGTGCTGAAATACCTGACACCCACATTTGCCCTGTTATTTTGTTTTTAATTTGGCTGCTATCATTCACCCTCTCACATACTGGACTGGCGCCTCGGAGCGCGCGTTATTCAAATATGCGCACTTGTGTTCGTCCATGCAACTTTGCAGGGTGCAATTTCCGGACAAATGTTCTCCAGCAAATAATTATTTTCATGTTGTCTAAACCAAATGTTACATGAACATTAGTTTTCGAACACCCAATAAATAAATATATTTATTTATAGCAGTTACAAAATAGAGCCCACCAACAAATAATAATATGAGTAGTGATAATTATAGTCTGAAAAAATCAATACAATGATTACTTATTTTCCTTCCATTGAAACAGAAATATTGAGTAGCGTATGGCCCACATAAGAAAAGGTCAGAATAAAATAATAAAACAGGTTGCTTCATTTATTTACATCAAATGTTTTAAAGAGTAAATTATGTTTGCTTTTCATAAATTTCACAAATACTTCAAGATGGCAGTAATGAAAAATATTCCGATAGGTTAACAAATTCAGCAATTTACATATGTAACACTTAATGAACATTGAATTAAGTAACAATCTTTAACATATTGCCATTCCGTGTTATTTTTGATTAACGGAAATTCTTCGCAAATATCAAAATTTTGTGGTATTCCATAAAATTTTCTCTACTGTACAAGTTTAATGGAAAGCCACGTTGTGTTTGGCTGTACATGACACTGTATTCGAAAAAGGAAAATGAATCAAATGTTCTGATTCTGTGGGTACTAACAAGTATCATTTAGTATCAAAGAGTATTAATTGTAAAATTAAAACTTAAGGCATTAATTATTGTTTGCCATATATGTCCCAATTTTCTGTTCTGCAAAGTAAAATCTAACAAAATTATGCACTTCTTTGTTTTTAAATGTATCAATTGGGTGTCGCCATAATTTTGCATAATACGCAATTATCATATGGTTTGTGTAATGGACACAAGAGTACAGACTGTGTTACGTGAAACACTAAATAATAAATAATTTTTTTTCAATTATGGGTTGCATACTTATGTTGCTAATGTACCGGTAGTGGTAGTCCATCAGCATTAACGTGTGTGGCAATCTACAAGAAGCACGTAAAAGTACCTTACATTACTTCTGTTTACTTGTCCTGCCCTCATGGGTAGCTTGAAAAGGATAGCACCTAATGCAAGACATTACATCAATAAGGTTACATGGCCACTTGGCCATCTCCCCCCTCCTTTCCCATCTTAAATAAACATTACTGCTGCACGTGTCAGAACCTGCCCCAGCTTCTCTTCTGCATCACATGACCTCGAACTGTCACTGCACTTTCCCCTCTATACCTCCATCATTGTCATTCGTGTCACAACCTGTCCCAGCTTACTTCCTCCATTATTTCCCCTCTTCCCCACCATTACTGCCTCACATGTTTGAACCTGTCACAGCTTCTCTTCCAACATCACATGACCTTGAACTGTCATTCCACTTCTCCCTCTCAGCCTCCATAATTATCAGGCATGTCACAACCTGTTACAGCGTCTCTTTCTGTGTATACCAGAGTATAAGTAGCTTCTTTAGCCCAGCCTTTATCATATTGCTTCCCATCATTGTCGCCTACTGTAGTTCTTTACATGTTTTAGTTAGATATTTATCACTAAGACTGCTCAGATATTTGCATGCTGTCCCACTGATGGCGTGTATTACTTTTTAAACCTGTGTATAAATTTTAAGTAATCTTTTAATGATTTAGTTTTACAGATTTACATGATCTAGACATCTGATAATTTATAAATATTTTTCCCCTGTACCTGTTCTGTGAGTCTATTTCACATATTTTTGTTTAATTTCTTAACATTTATACAGTTACTTGGTGTGGTAATGCGCCTTGAACAGTTTAGAAATGTAGTCTTGGTGGAGTCACGTGATTTCTGCAATAGTCTTCTAGTAGCTGCTAGTAGTAAACCACATATCTGTGGTGCATTAGTTAACAGACTCTGCCAGATAATGATGTTGTTTCATCTTATTGTACGGACTTTTTCGTTGTTGCTAGGATGTAAGTCACAGTCGGGAGAGAAAAAGTTTCATCACGTTAATAATGTTCAGTACATTTGTTAGGGAAATAGTATACTACAGTGACAAATTTAATATAATTAGTATAATGAACACGACTTATCTTTTAGTCTGCGTATCCATTTGGTAGAGTGTTTGCTACATCTTAGCGCACACAAAGTTAGTCGCATAGCCAAATAAGCGTCAGTTTGTTGCTACACTTGGAATATAGCTGCTTTATCCATGATCTAATGCTATGTACAGTTACTTGCATAACATTCTCTCTGTTCGCAGCTCTGGTGTAGTCCTGGAAGGTAATTTTCATTTTGGTAACTTATTTCTGATTTCCTTTAGCCTTTATGTATACATTCTCGCAGCACCTGTAGGCATACATCTTCGACTTCGCATGCAGTCCTACGAACTCGGTCATAGACTCACCGTTACATTCGTCTTTGAATTTGCTTATAACCTTTTTGTTTTCAGGCAGGTAGCATGGATAGGCTGAAGTATCGAATTCATCCAGTATTATTAACATCGAAGTAGTTCTCATACTACATTTAAGAATACAGGACTACATAATGTAGGTAGCTGTAAGCATGCACATAAGAGCGCAATGTAGTTGTCTGACATTGTCAAAGTCAAGAGAGAAGCTATATGGTGCGATGTCACCTGACACTGTGTACGTGACTTTATGATTTTTTTTCTAATGCACACACCTGCGTTGTGTCTGGTAACATCGGTCCACATGCATATTGCTGTGCTGTGCGAGATGTCAGTGTGAGAAATGCAGAGCAAGCACTCTCGCATGTCGTCATCGCATGATGCAACCTGACTTGACTCTGGACATGCATGTTTCTGCTTGCACACTGTGCAGTATCTGGTAACATCCAGCCTCGCTGCTGGACTGAGTCAGTAAAGTACACTGCCGAACATTTCTCTAAGGCACAGTCTATGTATGTATCCGATGTGTGAAAAGAAAAACACAGTTCTGACTAGAACAACCGCAAAGCCCATTATATGTACTGCCACGCCCTACCTCGCTGCGGCACAGTGCCAGGCGCTTCCTGGACTCCTAAGTCTTAAGAAAAATTGTGTCACTACTACCCTGTTAGCTCAGTGGTATTATTTTGAATTGAATCTAATTGTCCAGGAATTGAATATCTGTCAGGGCACGATTGTTTTAATCGGAACCATAATTTTTTTGCTGAATTCAAAGCGTGTACATGCATTAACTAGACTTCTACCAGTCAAAAATTATCGTCTCATACTTGCCCACTGTACAGCTATCAAAATAAATGTATTTGATGTTAAAATAATGTGGCACGAGAGTTGCATACATGGATTGTAATATGTTGATCGTGGGTTCGAATTCCAGTACATTGACACCGATATTTTACTTACCAAATTTATTCCTAAATCACTAAAGAACATTGCTTTACATGACTTCAGACTATGTGTAATTCCTTTCTTTTTTCCTGTTTGCTTTTTTTCTTTGAATGTTTTGTTCCATCCGTGATCACATCGAGATCGACGAAGCGTAAAAAAAAAAAACAATTACATGTCTACTGTACAACCTATCTACTTATAATCATTTATCCATATATAAGTCAACTAACCATACTTAAACTCATGTAAAATGCTTGACACTTAGGCACAGACACTCTCTTAGGTCCACTCAGATCTATGTACATACATTTCGAACGCATCACCGGAAGCACAACACATAGCACATCACATGTCTCGGTGAGCGCCGCCACATGTATTTCCCTTTCAGATTAACACTAGTGTTTTCTCAAATTTAACAAGAAAACTACTTGCTATAGTATTATAGCTACACATAATATCGTAGCCTTATTTTTATATTATTTCATGCTTTTAAATTCATATTGCAGATATGTATACGTGATGCGGAAACAGTTAACAAGCATAGATATAGAATGTTAACCTAGTAGTTAGTTTTCATAATTGGATGATCCCGTCCATTATAGACGATTCCTTTTAACCTACAACAGACATAATATACGATGCGCAACATGAATGTAAAATACATTATAGTGTATTATACTAATAAGCGGGAGCTAAATTTTTTTACGTGTAAAGCTTTTCCTCCATTCACGTTCATACGTAGTATGTGAATTAGAAATTAATTTGAATATTTCATACCTTTAAGAGTTCGTTCCATATCTATTCCAGCTGTAATATGTCTTAATTTCCTTTAAAATTCATAACTCGGACAGACTTGAAACCAACTATTCTAAGTCATATTAATTCTTCCAGTGCTAATGTAATCGATGTTGAGCATAGAAAATGCATAAACCTCATTAGATTAATTAACACGAGGTCTAACTTACATACAGAACTAGCATTTCTGCATTATCCGTCTTGACTATAAAGCCTCCTCCTTCCTACACTACACACACTTATCATAGTCGGCTACATAACCTAACTATGAAGAAAATAATCACATTAGTCCTCATAGAAACAAATATTACAGTTCTTCCAAAAACATTGAAAAATTCGATCAGTAAATTTTTTATTCAAATACTACAGCTATTCATTTTTACTTTACATGAGTCAATCATAATTCATACCATCCAAAATTACAACAGTATATAAAAAGCACATTTAAAAAGACGAACCTGAATTTTGCGAAAACAGTGAAAATAGGTAAGCATCCCATCGAACCCAGGTTCAGTAGGGCGCGAGGTGTCGGTACACTAAAAGCCCTTAAAGGAAAGATACACTACACGCAAAACTACACAGTGATTCACAATGGCGGACATCATTCTTGACGTAACACAGCGAGCTGAATTAGACTACCAAATATAAAAACTAGAATTTCATTGCTACCTTCCGTATTTGCCAGGTCTGCTTGTACCTAGGAGAGAAGTTTCGCGCAGGGTATTGTTTTACAAAACTAACATTTGCCAAGTATATTCTGTTAGGAGACTGTTTGTACGAGTCAGTTTATAAGAGTCAGTTTATAAGAGTCAGCTTGTAAGAGTCACCTTGTAAGAGTCACCTTGTAAGAGTTACAGTCAAGTTACTTCAGATCTTTCCATCTCACTCTTCACGCATATCATTTCAGTACAACTTTAAGCTCACTAATCAAAAGAAATTAAAAACTAACGACGAGTCCTTCAGTAACAAATCTTCTACAAATGCACCACTTCTTTCTACCCTATACATACCTAATCAAGTCAAACAGTAGCTTAAATAACTAAAACTACACGTTTACACGCACGTGCTCGGTATTAACAATCTTAATGTAAAAACTGAATGTGCCACCACAGTTCTATTTACCTGATATCACATAATATTTAAATTTTTCCGATATTTTCTGCAAAAAAAAAAAAAAAAAAAAAACAACAAGACCAACCATTAACGAAACCCTTTACAACTGATCACTACTAATAAAATTATACCATACAGAACTGATCAATTCATAACAGAGTTCAATATTCATCTAATCGAATTGACCATATACAAAAAATACATAAAAACTACCAAACTCGAGTTACTCCTAACACATCACGGGAATTTTTTTTCCTATTCACATAATTTTCTGAGATATCATAAAATATTTCACTTCTGCGATGTCGTTTCTTAATCTCAAGCTCAGCTCTTTTGCTCTTAACTTACCCTTCTCCTTTATACTAGCACTCTTATTCATATTATTTTACTATCTCCATATTCACCTTCTACACTTGTTATGAACTCGAACATTGATAAAATAAAATACGAAGCGTCAAAGGACACTTCCATAAAAGATTTACTACTCCAAATGTTGTCGAACTAACATACCTTCCATGCAGTTATCAGTACACTTAGCCGCAATACCTATCTATAGCATCGTCTTCAGTCTTTTCTGTAACCATCTAGCCCTACCAGTCAAATATCACAAAATATATATCCTACTGTACAGCACAACCTAGCACCACTCAATACGTAGCCCAGCATCACTTGTAATATGCGTTTTAAAAACTACCTAATACATTATCAAGATAGTCTAACCTCCAATCAGCTTATCATTTTAGATTTGTATGTATCATAAAACCATACATCCGAAAACACTTTATCATCCATACGAAACATATCTTACAATATTATCTCAGCATTCATTAACTAACCGAGCCAGATCAAATAGTAAACTATTCGATACTGTACGTTAAGTCAATATAAAACAGATATTTCTAAATTTATATACAAACTATGCCATTCAATCATATAACTTAACACTACCAAAATCCGTCCCTGTTTTATCAATTATCGATAACTGAATCATGCTGTATACGTTAACTTCAATACATACATGCCAGAAAAATCATAGATGATATTAATTCTTCCCTAAACTTTTTAAGACTTACAAACCTGCATAGCGTTCTCATCCATCAAACAAAACCAATAATCATCTAGACAAACATACTTTATTTACTTACTTGCACTACAGCAGACATACTACTCAGTCAGGCAATGCACACAAGACACCATTAGAACTTACTATTGAAAAACATGTAAAATATCAGTTAAATATAACTCAAACCAAACCAATCCCCATGTAAAATTTGTCCATTAATTTCCGAAGTCATATAATTACTATGAAAGTAACTATTACAGAGGGCAAGTATGAGACGATAATTTCGTGCCGGTAGAAGTCTAGTCATGTGCACGCTTTGAATTCAGCTAAAAATTGTAGTTCCGATAAAAAACAATCGTTCCCTGACCGAGATTCGATTCCCAGACCATTATATTAAATTCGAAACGTGCTACCGCTGAACTAACAGGGTAGTAGTGACATAGTTTTTCCTAAGACTTAAAATGTAAAAGGAGGGCAGGAAGCACCTGGCACTGTCCCGCAGCGAGGTAGGGTGTGGCAGTACATATAATGGACTTTGCGATTGTTCTTGTCAGAACTGTGTTTTTCTTTGCATACATCGGATACATACATAGACTGTGCCTTAGAGAAATGTACGGCAGTGTACTTTCCTGACTTATTCCAGCAGCGAGGCCGGATGTTAACAAAAACCGCACAGGTGTGAAAGCAGAAACATTCATGTCAAGAGTCCAGAGTCGAGTTAGGCTGTATCATGCGACGACGACATGCGAGAGTGCTTGCTCTGCATTTCTCACACTGACGTCTCGCACAGAGCAGCAGTATGCATGTGGGCGGATGTTACCAGACACCACGCAAGTGTGCGCGTGAGAAAAACAACCATTAAGTCACGTACGCAGTGTCATATGACATCGCACCATATAGCTTCTCTCTTGACTTTGACAAGGTCAGACAACTACATTGCGCTCTTATGTGCATGCTTACAGCTACCTACCTTATGTAGTCGTGTATTCTTAAATCTAGTATAAGAACTACTAAAATTTCTAATTATACTGGATGAATTCGATAAGTCAGCCTATCCATGCTACTCGCCTGAAAACAAAAAGGTTACAGGCAAGTTCAAAGACGAATGTAACGGTGTGTCTATGACTGAGTTTGTAGGACTGCATGCGAAGTTGTATGCCTACAGGTTCAGCGAGAATGTATGCAAAAAGGCTAAAGGAAAACAGAAATGAGTGATGAAAAAAAATTACCTTCTAGGACTACACCAGAGCTGTGAACAGAGAGAATGTTATGCAAGTAACTGTACATAGTATAAGATCATGGAAAAAGCAGCTATATTCCAAGTGTAGCAACAAAATGATGCTTGTTTGGCTAGGCGACTAAACTATGTGTGGGCTAATATGTAGTAAACACTTTACCATATGTAAACACAGACTAAACGTAAAGTCGTGTTCGTGATACTATTTATATTAAATTTTGTCACTATAGTAAACTATTTCCCTAACAAATATACTGAACTATATTAACGTGATGAAACTTTTTCTCTCCCGACTGTGACATACATACTAGCTACTGCGAAAAAAGTCCGTACAATAAGCTGAAACAACATCATTATCTGGCAAAGTCTAGTAACTAATGCAACACCTACATTGCTAGCAGACTGCAAAGGAGAGATGTGTGGTACACTACTAGCAGCTACTAGAAGACTACCGCCTAAATTACGAGACTTCACCAAGACTACATTTCGAAACTGTTCAAGTTGCATTACCACACCAAGTAACTGTATAAATGTTAAGAAATTAAACAAAAACATGTGAAACAGTCTCATAGAACAGGTACAGGGGAAAAAATATGTATACATTATCGAAAGTCTAGAACATGTAAATCAGTAAAATGAAATCAATAAAAGAATACTTAAAAGTTGTACACAGGTTTAAAATGTAATATAAGCCATCAGTGGGACAGCATACAAATATCTGAGCAGTGTTAGTGATAAAAATCTAACTAAAACATGTGGAGAACTAGTGAGCGACAATGATGGGCAGCAATATGATAAAGACTGGGCTCGAGAACCTACCTATACTCTGGTATACACAGAAATAGAAGCTGTAACAGGTTGTGACACGCCTGACAATTATGGAGGCTGAGAGGGAGAAGTGGAATGACAGTTCAAGGTCATGTGATGTTGGAAAACCAGCTGTGACATGTTAAAACATGTGTAGCAGTAATTGGGGGGGGGGAAGAGGGGAAAGGAGAGAGGAGGTATGCTGGGACAGGTTGTGACAAATGACAATGATGGAGGTATAGTGGGGAAAGTGCAGTGATAGTTCAAGGCCATGTGATGCAAGAAGAGAAGCTGGGACAGGTTCTGACGTGTGCAGCAATAAGGGTGAAGAAGAGGGGAAAGGAGGGAGAAGTGAGCTGGGATAGGTTCAAACACATGCAACAATTATGGTGATGGAGTGTTGAAAGGAGGGGGAAGTGCAATGACAGATCAAGGTCATGTGATGCTGGAAGAGAAGCTTTGGCAGGTTCTGACACGTGCATCAGTAATGGAGGTGAAGAGGGGGAAGAAGGGGGGAGTGAGCTGGGACGGGTTCAAACACTTGTGGTAGTTCTTGTGATGAAGAGGGGAAAGGAGGGAGAAGTGCAACGACAATTCAAGGTCATGTGGTGCAGGAAAATAAGCTAGGACAGTTTCTGACATGTGTGCCAATGAAAAGAGGTGGTGGGATGGTGGGGAGAGGGGAAGATACTGTAGAAAATTGCATGGTTATAGAAAACTATTGTCATTTCCATGCTTGATATTGAGATAAGTTTTAATTGTTTCAATTGCTCTATAATCGATCAGGAATTGTGTGCAATAAATTAAATAACATAGATTGATTTTACAGTTTTTAGTTGTTAAATATATAGAGGTTATGTATACACTTATACTGTATAGCATGTGAACCTTACATACAGTACAACACTACAATCAAATAATCGATAACTCGAACATAAGATGATAGCAGCGCCCCTAGCGGACAACTCGGGAACAACAAGATGGTGGCAGATACAATTTCTACAAGGTCGAGCTGAAGTTTACCGAAAATGGTCGAAGATTGCCGAAGGTTGCCGAGCATGGTCGAGCATATCCGAAGTAATTTAATGAACTAATTAATTTTTATATAAAGTGTTTATATTAAATAAATTTTATGTAAAATTATATTTATTAAATTTATTTTTAATGCATGAGGGGTTGGGTTGGAATGCGAAATAAAAATTTTTTCGGAAGACCTGGAAGAAACCTCCAAGATGGCAACCAAAAACAAAATGGTGGAATTTTTAAATTTTTTTGGAATTTTTGGAATTTTCGAAAAAGATGTCATCCAAGATGGCGGATGGAAACAAGATGGCGGCCATAAACAAGATGGCAGCAGGGTGTCGGGTTACAGGGGTCAAAGGTCAAAGTCAAAGGTCATGAGGTTAAAGGGCAAGGTCAACCCTAACCTCAGCCTCCAGCCCTGGAGCCCCCTTTCCTATATACATTGCTGTCCTTACCTATAGGTCTATGTCTGAGATAAATTCATACGAATAGAAACATGTTTTCTTACAAAAAATTGCTGTTATATCGCTTTTTGCGAGTGATGATTTTATTAGCACCTTAAAATATTTTTTTTTATTTGTTAATTTTGTATTTGAGAATAAGCGAGATTAAAACACTAGACAGGGGAAGGTCTTGAAACCAGTGTCGTTCCGAATTTGAATATTCCTCATAAAATGTAAGAAAAATTATCAGTCAGGGACAATAAGCTGAAAAACCTAACAGTTTTTCTCTCATATTTGCATATCTGTGTATGTATGTGTGCCAGTATCATATGTGTAGGTGTGTGTAGATATTAAAATAAACAGTTTTTTGTGTAGTAATATATTAATGTAATTAAGAATGTAATGTATAGTGTATAATTGTTTATGGTTTTATATCATTTGCGATGCTTCCAGTGTAAGACAAGGCAAGGCGTCCATCCATTAACTGCGTCTTTAAAGACGTACTGAAAGTAAGTAAATTAATTACTGATTGCATACAACAATTTAGGAATTCACTCTGTTAAACAGAAAGCTAGCAGAACGAACTGGTTTCCCGAATATTTTATCGCCTAACCAAGAGGAATGTGCTTCCTTAAAGCATAAAACATAGAAAAAGATGACCTTTGATTCTTAATAAAAGGGTTTCTGGCAAAAAGCTGAAGAACTGAGATATGCAGGCGAAATTTTCACAAAAATACAAAAGCTAATATTTTAAAAGTTAATAATGCAATTCAATAAATTGTATAGTGAGATAGAGAGAGAGAGAGAGAGAGAGAGTGATGGGGGGGGGGACGGCGGGAGCGAATGCAGGCGTGTGTGTGTGATAGCATGCATGCGCACCCGAGCAAATAGATTAGTTTATTCAAAACAGATAACAGAACGATGGTCGGACACACACATTCCAGAAGCTGTTACATTTCGGTCAGTTTGCATACCTTTAGGACAACTGAGGAATTCCATTACCTGAATGATCTGATATACTGAAATGGTCAAGTAATCTCAGTGCTGATATTACGAAAGGGAAAATAAAATATTCGAATTCTGCCTAACAGTACAGCTGACAGTGGCAATTGGCTTGGCAGGAAATTGAAACCAACTAGGTAACAGTCGTACCCAAGGAAAGAACCTTGGTAACAATACATAGTGAAAGTTAGGTAACGAAACTGCCAGAAGACTTTCAAACATGTTAAATGCCTCCAAAAAATCATAACATGTGTATCCTACCGAGCAGATGGTCACCTGTAATTTGACAAAGCACAAAATGTTTGTTGCAAAGGAGGATCCGAAAACAAGCTTTACCTATTAATTTTAAATGTATAATATGCTGTATGCAAAAACACTCAAGTACACCTTTATATTACCAGCTGGAAATAACATGCCAATATGGAAGATGATATTAAATCTGACTGGGCCTCAAACAGAAAAAATAATAATGCATGTAATCAGCTCTTTTAAATACAATGAGAATGAAATCTGGTTCAAATATAAGTCAAATCTAAATGTTTGAAAATATACCGTGACAGAAACAAATGGCTAAAAGAACCCTAAAAAAATCACACCCAAGCAAAAGGTAAAAAAGGAACAACAGGCAAGCAAGGTTATAAAGTTACACATTAGATCATATTGAACAATACCCACTGAATTTACACTCAAAACTGTTTAATAACCGTGCCAAATAGTTAGCAAAAATGTCACAAACAATTCATTAGAAATGAGACTCGCCAACTCGAAACAAGAGTGTGGCATAACCCAAACAAAGGTCAAGAAATGGTGACAAAATTTCGGGTGAAACACAGTAAGTAAAAAAGTTCTAAGCCACCTTAATGATTACCTTAACTCATAACTGTCCAAAATTAATCGCTTTGAGTGAAAAATGGCACATAAAGGAGGAATATGCAGCCATTAACAATAAACACTCTAAACGAGACAAAATAACATCCTTAACCAAATCCTCATTACAATCAACAATAGTCAAACTAGACTGCACATACTGAACAATTTGGAAGTCTTTGCTATAACTCTGAAAACTGTTAGTATACCAATATTTCGTTCAGTTACACTAAATATCATGGACAAATGCGAGCTCACTTATCATGTGAGACGTTACCAAGGGTTAGAAGATATGTCTCGAGAATAAATACTACTACTATTAAAAATTCCATACTGTAACAGTCATTATCAATCCGTAAATTCCGTAATTTTAGGGAAATATCAATGCACACAACAAACAAAAGGGAATGTCCAAAGTACACCCAGGATGACGCAACGAACGCGCACGGCATCGACGCTTATAAATAATCAACCAGTCAAAAGGCCTCCAAGCCCGAGCACGAAACATGCCGAAAAGCAAGGAAAATCACAGCAAAACGTGAAAGGCTTCTATAATCGCAAAACATAGCGTACCAGCAATTCCTCAGAATCTCGATTCGTTAATCACAAACGACAGAATGAACAAGCATTTTAGCCGAAACAAGTTGCAAAAAATGTGGGCTAGATTAAATTTGGAAAAGTGGGTGTAAGCTCGAAACATTATTAAATCAACTGACATCACTATCCCACAAAGAAAGTACTATACCTCCGATTTCGCGACATCATGCTGCAGAAGAGAAGAGAAGGAAAGGACGACCTGTTCCTCTGCAGCCGGCCAACCAAGTCCCACCCCACCGCTACCCATCTAAGAGGCCGAATTAATTCGAGGAGGGGAGGGAAGGAGTGATGGACAAAAAAAAAAAAAGAAATAAATACTAGGTTTGTTTTACCCGCGCTTGACCCAGCGTCTCTCGCGTCTCCTGGAGTTGGTGGAGTTGGAATAATGTTGACCCAGGTCAGAGGGAGTTGTACTCTTAAAGGGCGAAGGAAAACGCTTTAGTGCATGCGTTAATTTCTTTTTGTGATGGCCGAACGGGCGACCGTCACACAGCCTAAAATCGTTCAGCCTAAAACCCTCTCTTCGACCTTATTCAGCCTGAAATTATTCAGCCTAAAGTCATTCAGCCTAAAATCTTTCAGCCTACAGTCACTCAGCCTAAAGTCACACAGCCTAAAGTCGTTCAGTCTAAAATTATTCAGCCTAAAGTTGTACAGCCTAAAGTTGTACAGCCTAAAATTGTTTAGCCTAAAATTGTTCAGCCTAAATTTATTCAGCCTAAAGTCGTACAGCCTAAAATGTTAACGCCTTAAGTTTTAAGTATCCGACTGCTGTAGAACCATAAATTTCCATTACAAACTGCCAACGTATGTAGTGCCATCTAGGA
>PNEQ01106952.1:0-41332 GCA_003012365.1 Medauroidea extradentata
GTAACGATAGCCAGTGCGATGTAAAATGCTACACATGGGGGAGGGAGGGATAGAAAGCTACACACGCTAATGTTTCTGTAACGGAGTGAACACGTCCTGGCCGTACCGAGCGTGTGTGGAGAGTAACCGGGCCGTTCCGTTAGTACGCGTCCCCCAGCACTAGGGAGCTCAGCT
Source organism: Medauroidea extradentata (assembly GCA_003012365.1). Lineage (NCBI taxonomy): Eukaryota > Metazoa > Arthropoda > Insecta > Phasmatodea > Phasmatidae > Medauroidea > Medauroidea extradentata. Next base: position 175 of record PNEQ01106952.1, read on the forward strand.
ACCACAACGTTTGGTCCGAACAGTAGTAAGCCCAGGATTTGCGCGGTGAACTTATGAGTTTGTTTCTGGACATACAAACTACTGATATATTCTTCCTACGTTACGTCCCAGACTATCTTTTCTTTTGGCAATGCTTTATTTCGAATTCAGCGGCTTTTCAAATATACAAAAGAAAATCAATGCGGCTTTTATTTAAATACATATCTTGACGTAGCTCATGGGTAGGGATGATGGTCGCGAAAATTGCTTGTGCCAACATACCCTTGAAAAACTGTAGTTTTCGCAACATGTTTGATTGTGTGATACACGTCTGACACAACGTAGCTGTCGGCAGACCAACAACAGGTATATAACATTACAATAGCGGAATTCTTACTGGCTCAGTCTAATAGGGCTACAGCTCCAAGTACAGGGAAAAACTAGCGAGCTTTTCATAAGCTGAACATACGTTGGGCCCCACCAAACAGTCAAGTTCTCCCGCGATAAACTATCATTTCTACCCATGGCACTGTTCTTCAGTTTGAGTTATTCATTTATGTAAGTCAGTCAGATTTCCTTTCTTGTATAAAAACAGCTTTATGTAAATTTGGTCGTTGACATGTAATTATACAAAAACATTAAAGCTAAAAAAATTGTATTAGTGTTAAAATAGTAACAACGTTATGTCTACAAAACAAACAATATCTTGTAAAATTACAAAAATTACTAAAACGGTTACACCAGACGTTCTTAACAATGCGTGGGAACAATTTAAATATTGTTAAAATGTTTCGTGTGTAAGGCAAAGAAGTGGAAACCACATCGAACTCCATTAAACAGGTAACGACAGTTGATGAGTTTTCCTTTCATTTGGTGAAGATTTCACATTTCTATCTTGTCTCGTTGATTTCCAGTGACCGATCAAAAGTGTACCATTACTTTACGAACATACTGCACATTAAATTTCTGGTTAGCTTGAGCATAAAGAATTAACATGAATATTTAATCTGGCACTCCCTTGTGACCTATTTCTCGTTATGTTCTCGAAGCGGCTTCCCGCAAGGCCAGAGAACGCGACTCTGGGTTTTACGACGACTATAAATGTTTGCAAATTCCTTTCCGGTTGCCTCTCCCTTTCCACCCTCGGGTGTTGTGATTCTCGGGAAAGGATAGCGCTACCATCACCCCATCCCCCCTCCTACTCAAACCACCCCTACCTACTCGCTCTCCTGTGCACTTGGGAGCTTCTCGGATGGTAGAGAGAGACAGCGAGGGGTGGAATGTCTCGGGCCGTGACCTAATTCTGTAAATCCTGTGGAAAGCCCTCGTCGCGGATTCTGCGCGCGGGTGAAGGATGCTTGCTCTTCTCCGGAGGTCCTGATAATCGATACGGCCGCAGCGACAAGGGTGTCGGGTCGACCGGACAGCTGAGTAACGGACTGCCCTCATCCCTTCACCATACCTCGTTACTGGCGTCGTATTTCACCGGGACCGAGGGTTATACGCGAAAACGTTACAGCTATAGGCGGTTCGCAATAAATAGGGACAGGAAAATCTCGCGAATTCAGTGACCCACAGGCTAGAATCCATTGTGCTATACATAATCGAACCCCGTTTATTCGTCCATCGTCTGCTGTTCCACTGAGTAGCAATTAGTGATAGGTAGTGCTAGGAAAAATTCGCGAGTTCAATGACTTGCATGCCAGAATCCAATGTCCTATGCATACTCAAGCCCCGTCTATTCGTTCATTGTCTGTTGTCTGAATGAGTAGCAGGTAATGTATAAATGGTAGGGCTTCGGTATACACAGGATAAATGGATTCTAGCGTGTTGGGGCTTCAGTATGCATATGATAGTTGATTCTAACATGCAGGTAATTTAATTCACGAAATTTTATGTTCCTAGCAATAAAGTGACCATTTTGGGAGACCGTCTTGCAGAGAATAATAATTAAAACACACTATTTAGTGTGACCTCATACGTTACAATCTATACGGTACAATCTATACACTTTGATTGTTACTCAGATTGCTTCGTTAACAGTAAAAAGTGCCAGGAAACTATACATTTTCTGACAAGGAAAAAGTAACAAAGTTTCAAAAGTCTACATTATATCCCGAACCGTTGGCGAAATTTTTTTTTGTGTTGGGGGGGGGGGGGCGAACAGCTTACACGAAACGTTATGTCGCATTTTTTAAGGAAACACTCGAAGTTCAAGGCCGTCACGTCATTAATTCTTCACCACTGGCTACAGTTCAACTAAGTCTACCTTTGTATGATGACAGCACAGAGTTACCAATGTTTTTCCAGACAGGGATAAAATCACCAGTGAGCAGCATTGTACTGGCGACAAAGTAAGCGGAATTAAAACTATGAACAGCAAACATGTGACCAAGAACGACAAGATTAGTACAGTGAAATAAAAGAAAAATCACAATATATCATTGGATTACACCATAACGCGTTTGTAAATATTTGACTTATGTTACTGCAGAACTGTAGTTTTGTAATTTCACAAGTTGAATTAATAGAAGGATTCCAATAAGGTTATGTTATACAGTAATTCATACTCTACGTCTTATAATGGCTGCCAAATGTAAATTGGAAACAAAATTCATAAAAAATTTAAAAGATGCACTTTAACAACACCAGGTATTTATTTCAACGCTTTAATCCGTTTCATTAGCTCCTGCATTAACAAATTTCAGACCCAAGCATTTACAAATGCCGCATCGTCTCAGGAGGAACTTTATTTAATCAAATTACAAGCCAGTGAATTCGTGGATGGAAAGGCAATTAATGTTTAATAATTTTAAAAAATTATGCTGAAATAGTTACAAGTCCTAAATCTAAACATAATTTCTCCTTGAATGTAAAATCGGTAGCTTCCGTTTCTGATAAACGAATCACAATTGTAGACACATTTTATAGTTATTACCAGACTAATACGTAGCTACTCGAGACTAGGAGCCTAGATTATCATATAATAGAATGACAAGTTCACTTTAAGTGACACAGTTACACATAAGCAAAACGTCCATACTGCGCAAACAATTCGGCGTCTTACGTGCATGAAGGCAAGTGCTGAGTCGTACAAAATACGCGTTATTTTCCGAAAGCAGTCTATAGATTCCAAACAGCTGTATTTTCACCCGACGTCCTATCTTTAGAGGCACGAGTATTTCGCGTATTCATCTGGCAACAGCCTAGACTTCTAAGTTCTATAAATGCACTGGTCGAAGTTAAATATCCATCGGCTTCTAACGGTACAAGTGGGTAGTATGAGTAATTCCCACTACTTGTTTCCTTATTTATTACTGGCTTGCAGTTACCCTGGGGTGTGTTGAAACATCTGTCGTCTAATCGCAGAAGTGTCGGTGAAGAATACGCTACTGGCGTTCAACCTGATCAACAATCAATACGCGAAATAATTGTGCCTCTACAGGAAAAATTCGCGGGTTCACTTACCTGTAGGATAGCCTCCAAGAATATATGTGTATTCAAGCACACAACAGCTGTTCGTTGGCTGCTCGCTGACACTGTGAAATGAGCTCGCATTTAAGTACATTGTTATTATTTGCTCATAGACTTCAAAGGAGTGTGAAATAAGTCAACGGCCAATTATGAAAGTAGCACACAGAAGAAAAAACGGTTTTGTGGTGACTGCAAAATGTTTTGTCAATATGGACACCACGAAATATATTTTCAGTGGTTACAACATTTTTTGGTACTCATTGCAAAACTGTATTGGGGGACAACAGAAATTTTTAGTGGTCACCACAAAAAAATTTGGTAGGATCCATAATGACAAAATATTTTGTGGTGACTAGAGACATGCAAAATTCGCGTTATTTTCTGACAGCTGACTAGACTCCAAGTGATTATAGGCTAGTTCGACGTCTTCCGCTGGCCGATATTGTCGTGACTTGCCGCGGAGAATACTTACCCGGTAGAGAGGCCAATCTCTGTAAAGACGTAACATACGTAAATGAATACACATACAAGTTCGTGGCCAACTGGATCCCAGATTATGCTCTGTTATGTATAGGAAAAAGGGGTTTAGTCTGCTACCAAATGATAACACGAATTTTGCATGTCTCTAGTGGTGACCAATAAGTATTTTTTTTTTTCAGTAAACGAATTCTAGCTTGTGTCTGATAGAAGGCGCGAATTTCTCAGGTTTCTACCTATCTTTGGCCGACAATGCCACGTGTTCCTGCCTGCGAATAATGTTTCTGTTCAAAAAAAGTTCCAAGGTAGGGTGACAAATCCCCCGTAGATCGGTCACAAAAGTCAGTGACGTCACGTTAATGCTTGTAAACAATGTAAATCATAGATTGTGCTCTGGCATGTACAGGACGGTGAAATCTAGCTTGTTGCCAAACAACAACGCGAAATTTGTACTTCCCAAACAATGTGGTACTAAATTCGCGCGTCAATGCCTCCTTTATAGCTCCTTCACTTGTAAGTATCTAACGTACAAAACAGCTCCAATCGAGACAAGACACGGTTAAAACACAATTGTTTTTAACTGGTTAATCTCAATTTCCTTAAGATAAAATAACATAAAAAAAAAAAGAATAAGAGTAGGGCTACTATTCGTGGCTTTAAGTTCTACAAGAGGAAAACAGGACAATTTCAATTATTGCAGCTAGCAGAGTTGCAAAGGATGAACGTTCTAACCTGATACCAACATTTTATCACCGGAGGGCTACGCCATCTAATTTAATTTGGGAAGCAACAGTAAATAAAATAGTCTCTAGGAAAACCAGCACTTATTTCTTTATTTTTCTTTCGTACAAATACTCTGTCTTTCACTCCGCAAAAGCTAGAAAGATTTAAAAAAAGCATTTCTAATTACTTTCTTTGTGGTTTCATTGCCATCCTGTTTTATTACTATTTTCTTCTTTCTGTGAGAGCTCCGTGTCATCCTTTTCCTTCTCATGCTGTTGTCGAAAACAACGTCTCATTTAATGAACTGGTACGAATGTATGTTCGTACGACATACGATCGACCAAAACTCGAAAAGTTACGGACTCCGCCTGCCACACGCTTAAAATGTGTTGCACTGTGCTCGTAAACACGACATTTTACGAAACTATTCCACACGTGTACATTGTGCCAGTGTACGAAAATAAAATACACTTAAAACGTAAGGTATTTTTAAAAAACATCACGGCAATTAGAAAATTAACCCCTCAAAATGACTAAAAACAGCTTCTTCAGCTTGTTTGTTGTATCTATATTAAAAAAAAAAACTACTCAAGAGCTTCGTGTGAAATTAATCTATAAATCGACTTTGCTTAACTCTTTCCACCAATAAAAGACTGAAAGTGACAGTCAGGCGACTGCTCTACCATATCACTGCACGCTGTTTCAGTGTCTTGCAGCAGAGGCGATACCGCGCCAGATGAGCCGGTCAACAGCGCCCTTGGCGCCGTGCCTCATTCCCACGAACACACAGCCAGTAGGCGGGCGCGTTAAGTGTGTTCAAGTGCGATAAAATCATAATTTTATATTTTATGAAATATCGTTAGTTTTGTTGACGATACTTGTAAGTGTAGTTTCCTCTTACAAAACAATTTTAGCTCTCATAGTTTTCTCATAACTGTGCGCCAAAGTCAAAATTTGCTTGTTACACTGACATGCAAATAGTGAAAATCAACCTACTGAAATAAAATAATTCACTGTGAACTTCAATTCCATGACCTACGCAATAAAAAATCTACAAACCCACAATGCCATATTTTGAATTTTAAAAAAAGCAAGGATGTACAGAAAAAAATCTGAAAAAAAAAAAATCATCCAAAATTTTTTTAAATATAAAAATAGCTCACGGGATGTTACTTAATGTCTCATTAATGAAATGTTAATTCACTGTGAATTATTTCACTTACATAAGTCAACTGGTTTTCACTATTTGCATGGGCAGCAGAACATACAAATTATTACTTTGATGCACCTATATGAGAGAACTATGCCACGCAAAATTGTTTTGTAAGAGGAAATTGCACTCACAAGTATCGTCTACAAAACTAACACTGTTTCATATAAATATATAATTATGATTTTATCGCACTTAAACACCCTTAAGGGCGCTTGCCTACCTGGGAGGCATGGCGAGAGCAAGGCTATATATAGATTTAAATGTTCAATTATCTTCGACGCTGCTCAGTAATTTTTGATGACGTCTCTTTCTCGCATTGAGGAGAGGATAAGTTTGCTACGTGAATAAAATTGAATGAAAATATTAATCAGATGAAGGCGATAATGAGCTAATGAACTTCTTAAGTATATTTATGCCAAAATATTTTTTTAGAATCTTAATTTTCTGGACTGATTGTGGCTTAAGTAAGTTCAACTGCGATGTTTGTACTGTAGCGCAAGCTAGATAGAATCCACGCTGTATTCGTAAATTCCACAATTTTCTTCTCAGTATTTGAAAAAGCGTAAAATATAAAGACTGATGCCGACCCTATCGTACTTCACTTGTCTTTATTCGGTGCGGCACCAGTACTTATTTTGAAGCATCTATAACACGTGTGGAATTCTGCAGGCTTTCGCGGCCGTTGTCGAACTGACTAGCTTGGCTTCCGGGCTGGAGCCGCGTCTTCGTGGTTGCAGGAACCGACGTTTCGCCATACATTTCAGCAGGCATCATCATTCATCAGGGTCTCACTGTAGACTGTGAGTCTGTGTACAGTGAGACCCCGATGATGCCTGCTGAAATGTACGGCGAAACGTCGGTTCCTGCAACCACGAAGACGCGGCTCCAGCCCGGAAGCCAAGCTAGTCAGTTATAACACGTGTGTTCAATATAGTGGTCTTGCAAAACACTCTGGTCGTTATGTTCATCATATCTTGGGAATCAATTATCAATAGAAGCTAAAATTTATATACTATTAAGGTGGCCGTTTGTGTGAACGTATTTAGCACGTTCGAGGCCAGGAAGCGCGGACGCGGTAAGGTCGATACAACACGCACATCACACCTCACCCTAGCCTCTAGGCGCAGGTCACAGAACTGGTGTTCAAGTCTTCTCGTAGACAACTGGCCTGCGTGAGACTTTCAGCGGTGAACCTACCATTTTATGACATATTATAAGAGCCACGATTTTATGGCGTAAAGATTTTTGCAACAATTGTTTTCAATGCATCATGTGCGCATCTGCAGCTCTGTTACATCGTCTGTGATTGGATTATTTTACTCTCACTTACCTAGGCAAATTACAGACGTACGGAGTCACAATAATCTTACTGTAATTGGTGCAGTCAAATGAGAAACGTGTCTGAACAAAGACACGCTGCCAATAACCATGAAGCATCGCTGCTGGTGTGCACGTGAGACACAGAAACAAAGTGGGGCAAAAATCTTTTCACGACAAAATCGTCGCCCTACTTATTATTAGAGATAATTGTTTATTGTACACTTGTACACTTCTTGTCCCTACTTGTAGGTAGAGATGACGGTACATAGTGAAAATGTTTTGTGCCAACATATCCTTGAAAACACTGCAGTTTCTTGCAACATGTATATTCGGGTAATGTACGTCTAAAAGCAGATGTCTGCATACCAATAACATACATCAAATATTACAATAGCGGGATTCTTATTTGCTCAGTCAAATAGGGTAACAACTCCATACACAAGCGAAAAACCACATCCTTTGGTAAGCTGAACGTACTTTGAAATCCAGCAAACTGTCAAATTTTCCGGCGATAAATCATCATCTATTTATAGTACATCACAACAAAAATATCCCCCTCCTCATTCCCCGAAAAATATCCTAGCTAAGTGCCTGGTAGGAACGGTTCTAGTCTGCGAAATAAAAATCACCCCTTTGAAATATCTCGGCATAAAATAAACTGTTTCAATGGCCATGCCCATGCCACTCTGGAGAGCGAAAAATCCTTTTGATTGCATTCCTGTCACCTAGCGAAGCGAGAGGCGGCAGAGTTTTACAGAGGCGAAGCAGAAAATATCGGAAAAGCTGCGCGGAATATGTGCATGCCGTCGCATTCGCGCGCTCTAGGAATTTAGCCAACTACAATGACCAATGCAGACGTAATTGACGACGCTTTAAATTCGCGACTTGCTGCGAGCGTCGTGAAAGTACCCGCTCTTCAGCGCCGACAATAAGTGAGGAGTGTTGGTGGGAAACGATATAAGTGCCAAAAAGTTCGTTTGTCAGGAAATGAAAAAACAATAACAGAAAGAACGTCACAAATATTTTTATAATCCACATGCTGTATTACATTTCTTTACAAGATTGTACATGTAAAAAGAACTGTTACATAAACAATTTAGTAATGTTACTTCAGATGACACTTGTATCATTCTCCGTGGTAACAGTTATGGAGTTACACCAAGTGCATTCTACGGACGTTTGTTTGAACTGAACAATGTATCAATGGCAGTTATTACACTCGTACGGTATTAGCAACAGGACATATTATTTTTTCAGTGGAAAACCTCAAAATGTGATTTTCTGGCACATCGTTTCCCACAAACACTCCTCAAGTGTGTCGTAAGTGTGTCGCTCTCATTTGTGATTCCCGCCATACTTCGCCAGTAAAATATCTGTCTTGTGCGCCCGTGGGCGTCTGCCTGCCCCAACTAACTTTCCTAAGAGTATTATCTCTGCTCGATGAGAAGAGGTAACCCCACCCCCCTCCTGGTGGAGCAGATGGGGTGCATTCCTTATCTTCAGTTACCTCCCTACAGTTTTACTTCTCCATTTTTTCCATCGTTCCTCTATCTGTTCTTCTCTAGTTTACCTTCCACTAGACCCTTCTTCTTTGGAAACAATTATGTCTCCAAGGGAACTTTTTGCTAAAAAAAAAAAACTTTAAGGACCTGAATTCCAAGTCATGGTAACTCCAAAATTTAAGAATTAGCAAAAAATAAAATAGATTTTATTTACTGTGTGTATTTATTTCTATCTGAAATATGATACCAACCGGAGTGTAGACTGTTCACTATAAACTAAGCACTCAGCAGAACTTGTAATTAATTAAGAATATGTTTTATTTGGCCAATATATGTTAACTTTTGTGAGTGTTGAAACGTTAACACTGCTTATAGTTACAAGGAAGTTTTCATAATAAAAATAGTAAAGATTAATGCAAAACTGCCGAAAGGAAACTTTATCCTGAACGGCCCATAAAAATATTGTATTTTAATTAATAACATATTTAAAATAAGAAACGCACACGCAAAAGATATTACTTTTTATTACTATTGCATTTTTGAGTTAGCATGGTTTCGGTTCCACGCCCCCAGTTGCGGATGAGTTTTCTCGATCGCGAACCAACTTATTGCTAGATAAAGTAAAATTTAGCGAGTTCAATGACCTTCATGTTAGAATCCACTGTCGTATGCATACTCAAGCCCCTTATATTCGTTCATTGTCTGTTTTTTCTAGTGAGTAGCAGCTAATGGGCAAATGGTCGGGGCTTGAGTATACATAGGATAGAGCATTCTAACATGCAGGCCATTGAACCTGTCCTGTCCCTAACGATTGGGTGTTTGGGATGTACGTCTGCCACAACGTAGCTGTCTGCAGACCAATAACAGGCATAAGATATTACGATAGCGGGATTCTTATTGCTTCAGTCAAATACGGCAACAGCCCCACGCACAAGAGAAAGCCAGTAGTAATCTAGTAAGTTGAACGCGAGTTTAAGAGGGCGTGGTACACAATTCAATGCTAAAAGCATTATTCTATAACTGTAGGTTTCTTGAAGCCAATTTGCGAAAGTTAAACAATTGCAATCCTAGACAATAGTTTTAGCCAACTTTTTAAACAAAATTGTTTCCAGTGTTACAAACTTCTGAGGCACAATCTCTGACGCCGGAACCTCGTGCATTTAACTGCGGCGCAAGACATCACGTGTAACGAATCAGTAATTCTGTATAAATATTTACTCATAAAGTTGGCAAATACCATTATCTAGGATTGTCATTGAGTATTTTATCCATATTGGCTTCGAAAAAAGCGTAGAAATCAATTGATGTTTTTGCGTTTATTTATCTACCACGCGCTCTTAAATCCAACAAACAGTCAAGTTTTTCCCCAATAGACCATCATCTATTGTCGGTTCCAATAAATAGTATCTATTGGACAAATGACCGGGGCTTAAGTATACATAGGGCAGTATATTCTAACGAGCACGTCTCCTTGTTGTAGATTAAGGAAATGTGAATTGCTCACGGCAGGCTCGTTACGTAATATTCCCTCGTGAAAGATAGGTAGGGCCATGGAATTTTCGCGGATTCAATGACCTGCATGCCAGAACCCATTGTCCTATGCTTAGTCAAGCCCCGTATATTCGTTCATTGTCTGCTGTTCCACTGAGTAGCAGCTAACAGACAAATGCTAGGGGCTTGAGTGTATATAGGATAGTGCAATCTAACACGCAGGCCATTGAATCCGCGAAAATTTTCTGCTCCTAGTAGATGGACTTTATTTATGAAAATTCTTAATTACTTGGAATTACGTTAAGGGTCATTAATAAATGTTTTTAGAAACATTTTGAATACGAAAAATTTTCACTTAATTTTTAGGATCCCCGTTTTGCCACTCATTCATATGTTTAGAAATTTTGTCAGAAACCTTCGCGGCCGCACGCCCAGCGTACCAAAGTGGCATCGGAATCTGATGAATGGACACCTGAAAAATTCGCGCTTTCTTTCAAGCACAAGATAGAATTCCAGCAACTGTATGTTCGTGCTACTTTCACACTTGGCCGTTGATTAATATGACACCGCCTTGAAGTCAATGAGCCAATAATATCAATGTAATTAAATGTGGACCCATTTTACTGTGTCGGCGAGCAGCTAATGAGCTGTTGTTTGCCTGAGTACACATATATTCTTGGAGGCTAGCCTACACGTCAGAGAACCCGCGAATTTTTCCTGTCTCTGCTGATGAATAGGGAATTTTGCCCCACTTTGTTTCAGTGACTCACGTGCACATCTGCAGTTTTTCTTCATATTCAGTCATTGGATATTGGAGCAATGTGTTTCTTCCTGCAAATCACAGACGCGTGGTGTTGCAGGAAGGTTTTTGTAATTGGTAGGGCCACGATTTTGTCGCGAAAAGATTTTTGCCCCCACTTTGTTTCAGTGACTCACGTGCACATCGGCAGTTCTGTTTCAAGGTTATTGGCAGCGTGTATTTGTTCAGACATGTTTCTCATTTGACTGCACCAATCAGAATAAGATTATTGTGAGTCTGTACGTCTATAATTTGCCAAGGCAAGTGAGAGTAAAATCATTCAACCACAGACGATGTAGCAGAGCTGCAGGTGTGCACATGACGCATCGAAACCAAATGTTGCAAAAATCTTTTCGCCATAAAATCGCGGCTCTAGTAATTGGTTCAGTCAAATGAGACACGACTCTTCGCATAGACACGCTGCCAATGACCATGAAGCAGAATTGCATATGTGCACATAAGTCACTGAAACAAACTGGGGCAAAATCATTTTCGCGAAAGACAGGGGTCCCTACTGATGAATGATATAGGAACGCACACGTCACAAGCAGACATTCAGTTCTATGTATACAGATTTTTCGAAGTAAAACCGAGAAACAGCCGGGCAGATTTTCATGAAATATATATTTTTAGTCATATAATTTCGTTTCCTGCGTTTGTTTTGCAGACCTGTACCGACATGCCTGCCTCAGAGAAGACAACGTAGAAAATTACTGTACAAATGCATCATCAGTCGCACTCGTGTTCCTGAACCCTGTGTGTGTACCTACCTGATGACAGGAACAGATTCCAGTTCCCGAAACGTCGTTATACTGTCTGTCTGGAAAACTACTGTGCTTTGTTTCGTCTCATCGTTGTGTCGCATGTTACTTGGTTTTTCGTGTTGTTTTATTTGACCCAATTCTATTTATGTTGTGTATATATCCTGCTGACTAAAGCACACTTTGCTAATTTATGTTTTTTCTATTATTTTTAGTTTTCTTTGACAGTCATTTATTTCGCGCAATGGAGTATGTCCAAGCAACTAAATTCAGTCATGCACTCCCATTACACAGTTTTCAAATATTATGTACAAATGCTGTAACTATTTTTTTTATCGGGGAGTTTGGAAGTCTTATGTAAACATGTATGTATGTGGAATGTCGTACACTATACTCGAAATCACAATGCCGTATATCAAACTACGATATTTACAGCGACGAAAACAGGAATACAGAATGCATAAAGCTTCTACTGAAGAAAACCGACACGTCAAGTTTAAAAACTACTCAAATTATAAGTAAAATAAATCACTCCAAGTGAAAAGATTATGATTGCTGTACGTACCTAACATTAAAGTTATGGTTACGAAACAACTTTTAAGTCATTTTACCCCAAACTTTTTAAACAGACAGAAAAATTGGATTTTTTTCCGGAGAGAGCTGTTTTGTAATTTATAACTTTTAAATTATTAATACATTTTTTGCCGGCGCATTTTCGTGGCATGAGAATTATGCGAGGAATATAAAAGGAAACGTTTTCCGCTACAGGTTGGTCTTGACAGCTGAAAAGGTAGAAGCTAGTAGCTAATAAAAATGGCGGTAAAGTACAAAATTGGCTGTGCCGAAGTAGCAGCGCAGTGAATTTTTTTTTAACCTGCCGAGAGCATCGAGTTCCTATTACGAGTTGTGTGCGCCATCAGATATTCCGTTTGTGCGTCTAATCTCTGCTATCTCATCTGCGAATATGAAACGCCGGGAAAAAGGGAAGTGCCTAAAAAACGAGGAAAATTAGAAAGTCTGAAAAAAAAAGTGCAGAAACATGAAATGGAAATGTTCAGGTTTTTAAATAAAATTTTAAAATATCTCTGTTTTACTAATAGCTTTCTGGTATGACCGTGTATAAGAATTCACGAAAACGAAGCAATACATTTTTTTATAACAGCCGAAATGTTTGTTCGACAGAATTGGTACGCCTGCATGGATAAGTATATCCAGAGAACGTCTGCCCATGCAATATGTAAATATAGGTTGGAATTAGCATAGCATAGCATACTGAATAAACAAGATGTAAGGTAAACCTATGTGGCTAAAATTGTGTCTGGTAATTCGAACTGAGATTTTTGTCATCGTAGGAATCGTATGAAGACAATGCTAGGTAGTATTTTTCACATGAGTGCAAAATATAATACTTTTTTTTAACGGACTGCTTTGGAAAAATTCGAAAGTAAGAGCATTCACACACTGCCCAAACTTACGTAGGCGTTTTGCAAAATAATGCTCCATTAGTGCGAAAAAAAAAAAATTCGCTTGATTTTGGGTTACTTTCACAACAAATTTGGCGATACTTTGGATTAAAAATCGGGTAAATTATTAGCATTATTGATACCAAAAATTAATTAAAAATTTTGTTTTAATTGGGCCAAAACAATGTAGGGTTTCTTCGATATTAACAGTAGGTTGTTTGTTAATTTTTTTTTAATCACTGTAAAACTTTGCCGTAAACTAGAACATGCACACCAAACTTTTAGACCCGCTTAATATGGTCGTGGTCCGAGTTCAATCATGTTGAGTACACCTGGAATAACGTGATACGAATAGGGAAATACGTGCCGTGGATCCTGTGGGAGTCTGTGCAGTGGAGATGCGTCAGTAGTCTACAGCTTCCAAGCGTGCCCAAATGCCTTATGGGTTCCATATCACAAACCCATCACCGACGCCATTTAACACAGCATGTGTAATGTAAATGGTCATTAATGTATTATAGAAACGGAAGCAACCGAAATTACTAGAAAAATATGTACTCCTCCAGTAACGTTATGTTTTCTTCAATCCTTAAGGGCCTCGCCTACCACGCACTTAAAACGCGTTGCGCCGTGTTCGCAAATACGATTTTTTAAAGAAACTATTCCACATATGCCCATTATGTGTATGTACGATAGTAAATTACACTCCAAACGATGACTGAAGAGTTGTTTCAAAGCATTACGTCGATTACAAAAATCATTTCGGAGCTCCTCAAAATGGCGGAAAACAACTTTTTCAACCTGTTACATCTGAAAAACTATTCACGGAATTCGTTTGAAACTACTCTAGGGGCATGCTTAAAACTTTCCACCAATGAAAAGATGGGGTCACCACTAAAAGTATCAGTCAGGCGAGTGATGTACGATAACACTGCACGTCGTTTCAGTGTCTTGCGGTAGAGGCGATACCGCACCAGATGAGCCAGTCAACATCGCCCTTGGTGCCGTGCCTCACTCACACAAACACACGGCCAGTAGGCGGACGCCTTAAACATGCACAAAATAATGCCACTTAAGGCGACCGCCTACCTCGCGCTTCAATTGCTCTGTAGTGTGTTCGTAAACAGGTTTTCTTCTATAAAACAATTCCACGAGTGCCCATTGTGCCAACGTACGAAAATAAAACACACTTCAGACAAGGTCGGAACTTTGTCGTTAAGACAATGTGCTAATTAAAAACATTGTTTCTAAGCCATCCCACACGTATAAAACTGGCCTTTTCAGTCTGTAGTACTTCAAAAAGTACTAACTGGGAAGTAAGTGAAACTGAGCGATGTGCAATGAACTATGCCACAGACTTTCCACTAATAAAATTATACGATCACCGCTTAAAAAAACGGTTTTACAGGAACCTTGCACGTTATTTTAGCGCTTGGCATGTTGAGGCGATGCAGCATTTGATACGCGTTTCAATGTCGCCCTTATATGTCTCAGTTATTTTAGAGCATCTGACGTGCAGATAGGCGGTGCCCTTAAGTAACTAATTAAGATAACGTTTAGTGTTGAGTTTTCATTTAAAAAAATTAACTATCCGACTTTAAATTTTTGTTCTCAATTTTCTATCGAAAATTATCTATAGAGCACGGTTGATAATTAGTTCAATGTAAAGCTGCAAGAGGATGGCAAAGAACGGTTGCTACATTTTTATATATTAGCAGACAAATCTTCCGTATTTCGGAAAGAATAACACGGAAGAGACTGGGCATGCTATTTAGTGGATGCTGACTTCACAAAGCAACAACAAACTTATTTCTAAAGCAGCTTTTAGGACAGCGGTAGGGGGTATTTTCCCGTGACTTTCGGCCGGCATCTGTGGCTCAGAAAAAACAGTAAATATCCAGGCGTAAAAGTAAAAAATACTTGCGTAAACTCGGGTATTGCAGAAACGTGAGGCCACAGTCGACAACAAATTTCAACGTTAGATTATTTTTTATAAATGTAAAACATATTTATGTTCTTATATTAGACATAAATTGCGGCTAAATTTTGCTTCTATGAAAATTTTTTTATCTCTAATACATTTTGCATGTAAATGTTAACATTTGTATTTTACAGTTATATTAACGCCACTAAAAAAAATCAACTGACATACCAAACTGAAAAAACTCACTGTGAATAACGATGTTGCAGGCTACAGGGTATATTATATAAAAACGAAAAATAAAATACTTTTGTATTAAAAAATTCAGAAATTCAAAATTAAAATTTAGAAAATTATGCCACTAGTTTTGTTAGTCGCTAAAGTACCTAACAAAATACGAAATCGTAGTAAAATTAAATTAAACTAGGCTTGAGAGGAAAAATAAGTCATCTAATTTATATTTAAAGAGACTACCAAACCAATTTTGCCTTATAAATGATCAACTTCAAGTAACTTAATCACGACAGCTCTGTGATTGATAAGGTAATACCTCTAACGATACCAGCGTTCAAGTTGCAGAAATTGTCCGTGTGCCAATCTTCGAACATTGATATTTCCAACGTGTAGTAGAATTAACCTAGTAGAGCGGGAGAAGGGTGGAGCGCCAGTGACGAGCAGTGCGATCTAGCGGCGAGCCAGCGACCTACTTACTCTAGCCTGTGTTGTGGTCGCAGCGAGGTCTGGTGGACGCAGTGGTCACTACGAGGAGAATGTGCGGTTAATGGCGCGGGGGTGGACGGCTCACGCCGAGTGGATAAACTGCCTCACCGCCACTCTCGACGCTGAACGGTTTGATTTCTGCTATCTAGACCCGTTAAAACAATACGGCGTGGATTGTTGTCTAGCACACTTTTGCTGATGGTTGTCCAGTAGCAAATATTTCATTTTATTTTCGTCCCAAGTGCTATTTAACCTGTGATGACACTCCACGTCGAATGTGACCACACAGAGGCTTTTATTTTCATCCTTTTATTCATTACTTATGAAGTGATATAAAACACTTGTGTAGCTGCCGTTATGAAAATGTATGCGTGAACTGAACTTCATCTTCATGAATGCAGTCGTAATTGCAAATTTTGCTGTCAGAACTTCTAACATTTAGAAAACAACCACAATGGCCAATCGATTGGTCACCATGTGTAGTTTAAACTCGTTTCTTCTCAATAACCCTTAAGTTACGTAACATGCCATTTTACTTTTGTAACCTACTGTTTGGATTCGTGGAAAGGGCACTTGGTTGTGGGTTGAGAGGAGAGGGGACCTATTGTACATGCAAAATTAAATTTTTATTTTGACACGTGGCTTAAGTAAACCAGTAAAATAATGTGTGTGTGTGTGTGTGTGTTGTAAGTAAAATAGCGAATTTAACTACCTGAACGTTACAATCAACGTATGCATATTCAAGCCTCTTTATGAGTTTGCGAATATTTAAACTTATAGCGCCAGTTTTCGTGGTGGTCTAAAATAAATTTAATAAATAATAGCAGAATAGAAAGAGGAATCAATAAAAAGGGGGCTCCGGGGGAAAACCTTGCGTAGCAAAGGGTGAGCGCGGCGGCCATTGTGTATCAATTCGCAATTTTGATGACGTAACAGCCGCCATATTTGATGATGTCACGGCATTGTCTTGTATCTTTATTATTCCACCAGTGAGTAGCAACTAATGTGCAAATGGTCGAGGCTGAATGGGTGTGTAATATATATAAATTAGCATGTTACGGGAGCATACACCCAATATAAACCAACGGACTTACTAAAACTAAATAATTTACACTGAAACTAGATGTCACAGGGGCTTGGTGGTTACAGTTATAAAAACATAAAGCAACATACTTTCGTACTTCTACAAAATTACTAAAAATACGATATTTTATATCGAAAATTAGCCACATATTTAATACACTAAAAACCAAAATTATTTTATGTCGATTATATAATACATTTGGCATTTAGGAAAGAATGGCCTACCTCCTAATTACAACTAATGGTATATGTCGGTGGTGGTAACAAGCGCACATTCCCTTCTATCGACGCGGTTAGTTGCCATGGCGAGGTGTCGAGTTGCGTGGTAAGAGTTGATAGTTGCATGACCCTTCTCTGACAACGCCCGTGGGTGACTGAATAAGAAAACCTTAGGTCGGCTTCTTACATAGCGACTCGACGTTCTCTGGCGTGCATCTGGAGTGTTACTGAGACATGCATTTGTCACATAAAACTATTAAAAGTGATATTGCTAGTGTGACGACTTTAATGAGCACTTATAAGATATTTGGACTTTCTTTATTTAGGCATGGAATCGGTGAGAGCGATACGTCGACTGCCAATACGTGCTCGCTTTTAAGCGCAGAGTACTAACTAAACCAGCGAGCAGCGTTTTTTGTAGAAAGTGTTTTTCAGTAAGACTAAGCGGTGACCATATTATCTTCTTTTTGAGGAGATGGCAATCATGTTGTTCTAATACGCGGACGGTATTTGAAAAAAATAGGAACATAGTTTGAAGTATGTCTTCCTTTCGTAGATAAACGCATTGGAAAGGTTTATATCAGTTATACAAGAAAAATACTTTCCGCATCACAATACAGCACGACTTACGCACCAAGCACTTAAGAGAGCGCGGTACATAATTCAACGCTAAAGGCATTAATCTATAACTGTAGGTTTCTTGGAGCCAACTTGCGAACATCAAACAATAACAATCCTGGACAATAGTTTTAGCCAACGTTTTAAACGAAATTGTTTCCAGTGTTATGAACTTCTGAGGAACAATCTCTGAGACTAGAATCTCGATAATTCAACTGCGGCGCAAGAGATCACGCATAACCAATGAGTAATTCTGGATAAATATTTACTCGTAAAGTTGGCAAATACCACTATCTAGGATTGTCATTGAGTATTTATTTTATGCATATTGGCTTCGAAAAAAGCGCAGAAATCAATTGATGTTTTCAGCGTTTATTTATCTACCACGCACTCTTAAGGCTTCTGCCTACCTCGGAGTGGGCGGGAGCAAGGATAGGATTTTACATGTTAAACTAAATTCCGTGTAACTCAGTCACCCTTTGAGATATCGCTTTCGGATGAAAACCATTTTCTGCATTGAGAAGAGGAGAATACTGCTTCGTAAACGAAAATGCGAAAAAAATTTTATGAGTACGGGGTTTCGAGTGTTTAATCGGCACGAAAACACTTATTTGCTCATAGTTTTCAGGGTATTGATATAACTTGCTAAAAGATTCCGTAGCAGTGTGGACCGTATCGTACTGAACAAAAAAGTCGGTGGTGGCATATATGTAGGTTTGAAAGTGACTGAGATATTTAGGAATATAATTTAACCTGTAACGCCCTATCCTTGCTGCCGCCGGAGCTCTCAGGTAGGCAGAGTCCTTAAAGCACGATAAAAAATTGCACGTGACTTACATAACCAAGTGCTGAACAGAAACCAAATTCATGTTAAATTGACTAAGTAGCGGACAACCATATTTTTTCCACCTAATGTCCACAGCGCATTAGTACTACAGCCAGAGCGAAGGTACTCGCAGCTTTCACACCCCCACCACCCCCCGGAACATCGTCAAAGCTGGCATGAGAAACTCGGAATGCGTGGCAGCTGGTATTTATAGTGTGGGGGCGGGAAATTTGGGGGGAAAGGGAGGGAGGGAGGGGTCCAGAGTATCGCGGGCTGTTATTGGGCGGCGGGCAGCTAGAAGACGCGCTCGATACGTCGATACCACCGGGACTTCTTTCCATAGAACGTGGAAGGGGAGGAAGGGGGGGGGCACGAATTCTGTGCGCTCTACGACATTGTGGGTTGCCGCCACAGCATTGTCACCAGTTCATCCTCTGCTGACCCCCCTCCACCCACCACAGCTAACACTACCCTCACCACTCCCACGTTACAGTTCAATTCATCGTGGGACGTGGGGATATGAAGACGACCGGGGAAGTGATTCCTGTCTCGAAACTAGGCCGCACACCATACCAACCACAAAGCTTAATGTGCCTGTGCTGCCAACACTCTTAAAAAAAACGCGTATCGCCTGAATGGTTAGACCATTCGCCTCCCACCAAGGTGATCCCCGTTTTCCCCCGCCCCTTAACACCGGCGCTGCTCCATTCTCACAACATTTCACCCCTCGCCAGCGCTTAAGACAAAAATCTCTCGCTCACTCACTATAAGATAAATTCCCTGGAAATCCAGTTGTCAAGCAAATTACTCGTAAACTACAAACGTTCTTCTTGTAAAAATTACAAAGTAAATGTAACATTACAAGGCTTCGTCAAATACACTATACACCAACACCGGGCATGTTGTTCAATTCTAGGAGAAAACATTGTATTTCTACCTCAAGCCAACATACATCAGCACACTTCGTTTTACTAACTTAAGGTTTACGCTATCAACATAAAATTTGCGGAGAACCTTATTTTCTCGACGAAGAACCAGTTCTACTTCCCACAACAGAAAATTAATTTTAGAAAAATAAATAAATAAATAAATAAAAAATAAAAAAAAAAAATATATTTTTTTTTCAATAATTTCTAGACGATACACGGTAACGTGAGCACTTTTGAAGACCGTATTGTCAAGGATAACAATAATAAAACTAAATTTTGGCCTTAAGCCTTGACTTGTTTGTACGGCAAAATCTATACGCTGTTTCCATTACTCTGATTGGTTATGTTCATGAAAGCTCAATTTAATAGAAAGAAATATGCCATGCTTCAAAACTGCTAGCTTTACTGTGAACCGAATATCTGAGTAAGAAACTGTAACTTGTTTAGCTAAATTTTTTCTGCTTTGATATCGGAAGCCTGCGATACGTCTGTAGATATCTGAGCTATGTTGAAAACAATTTTTTACGTAATAAACATTTATTCTTCCGTCTGCCATAACATATAATGACCCAATGAAAACCTTATATGCAAATTTGTTAGCGGTAAAAAAAAAACAGTTAAGAGAAAAAAAGCCACTTAAGTAAAACACTAGACATATTAGACTTAAAAAATTGTTTTAATCTTCCTGTAAATTATTCGCCGAAACAAAATTTCTGCAAGTCGTTATTTTCGATGTGGCATTTTATTTTTTCGAATTAAAAATTATTTTTTAAAGCAAGCATTCCCGTAAAACCTGTTTAAGCTTGAGTAACACAGATTGGGGTTATTGGAAGCAGGTTTTTCTAAAATACCTAGTTTTTGTTGCGTGGGAAAGAGAACAATGAAAAACTTAGCGTAACTTAAGATTTCTGTCTCGTGAGGTAATTACAAGATGCTATTGGTTCGGAGATTCATATTATTGGCTATTTATTTAAAAAAAATAAATATTTCAAAGGTAAGTCCTGGTGTGGACTCTACATTAGGCTATCTCAATTAGTGAAGTAATAAATTGTTAACTTCGCTTATTTGTATTTTTTATATTTACTCTTAACAAGTTTAAAATATGGCTCAAAAGGCGAACATGAGTTGAATGAATAAAAAGAGCGCCTGACACCCTTAATCGGTAAATATTTGGACATAAAGACAAATTTGTTTGAATTACCTTTTTTTTTTTTTGTCAAAATACGAATAATCATTCTGATCTTTACTAGAAATGCTTGGAAATAATAATTAAAGGATTATTCCTGCAATCTGGTACTTTTACGCAGGTACGATTACAAAAACATCTATATATTTTTAGCTTAAGCTTTGAAAACTTCACAGCAGTCGTTTGTACTGTCCAAAAATATTTTTGCCACCCATCAAAAATGCAAATAAGAAAATATTTATTTTAAAATGTGAAAAGCCATTAAAGTTGATTGTGTTTTGCATCGAACACTTCGGTAGCACACACTAACTTTATTCGTTCGCAAAAACCATGCAGGTATACATAGGCTTACTTAATGTCTTGTGACAAAAAAAAATTTGTTTGCAGGTTTTTCCCTGTAAAAGAACAACAAAAGTTATGGTCCATTGAAGGTTTCCAACACGGTGTGTATATGTATACGCAATAATTCCTTTGTATACATGTCATGCGCAGAAATATGAACGCAATTACTCGAAGTTGTTCTCTGCCATGCATGGAATTAACATGGTTTTGCGTGGTTACCAATCAGGCTGACGAATAAAGAAACCAGCATTCATGGTTTATAAATGTTCCATCATTAGGTGGCAGTGCGTACTTTAACATACATCAAAACATTGTATTTTAATTGTATGTTCAATCTTGCTTTGTAAGAAAAACTTATTTCGTCTTAAAATATATTTTAATAAAAGAATGGTTTCAAAATGTATGCGAACATGCACATATTCATGTATATTTACAAATAATAACTGAACAGTTACAAATAAATTCTTGTACAATTGTAAACAATATTGCTTGAAGTGTCACGAATTTAATTTTTGGAAACCAGTTTTCAAAAAACTTTTTTTGTGAAAGTACAAAATATTTTGTTAAATTGTGGCACGTCTTCGAAGGTTATTTTGTTTCACATCAAACACTGTGCTCACAAAAATGCATCTCGGTTGTCCGCACAGGTATTTCTAAAATTAAGACCGCTTTAATAACCTAAGGTATTCTTGTTATAGTGCCTACACTGAAAAATGTTTTATTGACATTAGTTTACAAGCTTTTTCTTGTAATAGTCAGACATTTTTGCTATGTAGGCCTAGTCAACAAAGAAGTGCTTCATAAAGGTACAAGAATAATTTACAGTGTAGGCTCCGGTAGCTCGTCATACAAAGAATGACAAACACAGGTCCCACTTTGAACGTCCTGTAGTCATTTGCGTTTTTCTCCCACTCTATGACTCATGCTCACATGGTATGATTATTATTATTCATGATTAAAAACTACACGTACATCAGTTGTTTGCTCAAAAGCCAGCCTTAGAAGTCTAAATAAAGGAGACGTCATCATATACGTAGTGTATTCTCTTTGACTCGGGTACTCGTATTTTAATTTTTTTTAAGTATAAAATATGTAGGATCAATAGAGAATGTGAAACACGCCAGCTTTGTCTGTGGACGTTCGAGCAAAAGGCAAGAATGAACGTATGCTCTGCCTCCAAGTGTTTCAAAGTAGGAACGTAACAAATGATCACATGTTTGTTACCTGAGTCACTGGCACGATATGAAACCCCCGATACTGCCAACAAATGAAAGCAGATGCATGTAGTGCACTCATTTATTTGATAGCTTAGCCTGCCCTCGTACAGCACAAAGCCTTGGTGAGTGAGAGATTTTGGTCAGCGCTTAACATCGAGGTCTATAGCACTGGTGAGGGGTGAAACGATGTATGGAGAAGCGCCGGAATTAATGAACGGTGGAAACGGGAGATCCCTGAGAAAACGAGTCCGGCACGATTCCCATATGCGAAAATCCGGAGACCGACCCCACCGGGAATCGAACACGGATCGCCTTGGTGGGAAGCGAGAGGTTTTGACCCCTCGGCCACAGCGGCCCCCACAGTAGAATTGCTCACATTCACTAATTAAAAAAAGAAGAAAAAACTAGAAAAGAGCTGATGATCTTTATAAACAGCTGAACAGATTTCCTTGGATAATAGCTAAGAACACTCTCTATTTGAAGTTGACTTTCAAACAAAAAAACTAAATCAAAATAGGTTCATTCGTTTAGCAGCTACGATGCCACATACGATACACAGATACAACGACTGACGCGTCAAATTTATAACACCCCTCTTTTGGCGTCGATGGTTAAAAAGAAAGTTATGAAGAAATAAGCAATGTCTTAATTTATTTTAAGATCATATTGCATTACCTACCTTGTTCCTCTGGGTGTGAGGATTCTTGCCCGTGCAATTTGACAACATCCTGTAGTTCTCGGAAGTTATCGCCTGAACTACTCGGTCACAAGCAAAGGAGATGGACCACTGTTGCAAACTGCCGGGAGGGCTGCTAACACCGGCGCCGCCAGATTCCGATACGGAGCCGCGGTCTGGGCGCATGGCCGCCGTTCCCTGCCGCACATGCCGCCAAGTTTCCCGCCCAACTATCGGAGGTTCGACCCCGGTTAGCATCTCCTCCTGCGGCGGCGGCAGGGACCACGCCGCTCGCCAAGCACGCCAATAACACATCCCGTGCACGAGAGGAAGTCTCCACGTCGGGTGATGGTCGATCCACGACACCCCCCACCCCTACCCGACTTCAAGTATTCCTTGGCAGTCACGAGCTATGACTTGCGACCTGAAAAACGCGCGGGTTGGCTGGCCTGTAGGCTAATCTCCAAGAATGTCTGTGAACTAAAGTAGACTGCTCCTCATTGGCTGCTCGCTGACACAGTGACACCACACGACTGGACCTGCATTTTGTTGCTCTCCAGGAGGGGTCAAAAAAGTCAAGAGTAACTGAGAAAGAGTAAGATATTTTGGTCAGCGCTTAACATCAAGGTCTTTAGCGCTGGTGAAGGGTGGCATGAGGTGAGTATGGAGCAGCACCGGAATGACAGGGGCGGGAGAAACGGGAGATCTCCGAGAAAACCCGCCGACCAACGGCATAGTCTGGCACGATTCCAACATGTGAAAATCCAGGGGTCCAATCCTTCCGGGAATCGATCCCGGATCGCCTTGATGGGAGACGAGTGGACTGACAAGATCTTACAGTTATTTGAATTCTAGTTTTGCCGAAAAGGATCCGCGAATTTTTCAGGTCCCAAATTATGACTAAATACCCGTAAAATTTGCGTTATTGTTTGGCGACAGACCAGAGTTCACAGATACGTACATATCTGAGCAGGTACTGTGATTTTATTGGCTAGAGGCAGTAAGTGATGTCATTTAGGCGAGTGATCTCTTGAAAGGAGTTTAGCTGCTATAAGTGAAAGAAATACTTACTTATTGGCCAGAAGCATTCCAGTATTCCAGTCGTTTGTTTGACGTCTTGTCTTTCCATGCCCCTTAATGCATATGTGATTTGCGGTTTTTACCCAGATGCGGTGAGAGATAAAAAAAAACGTCCAATCACTGACGATGTAGCAGAACTGCAGATGTGCACACAAAGTAGAGGAAGGAAAAATTCGCGGGTTCATGTAGGCTGGCCTCCAAGAATATCTGTGTTCTCAAGAAGATAGCATCTTCTCATTGGATACTCGCTAAGTGACATCACATGATTGAGCCTGCATTTTGTTGTTTCCTTACCATTGATCATCGCCCTCCAAGGAGGTGTCCAATAACTAGTGAAAGGAATATTTCACGAGTTCAGTGAACTGCATGCTGGAATCCACTATCCTGTGTATACTCTAGCCCCGACCATTAGTCCATTACTAGAGGCACGATTATTTCGCGTATAGGTTGAACGTCAACAACGTATACTTCTCTGTCATCACTGTGATCGGACAACAGTTGTTGTGATACATATTTGGCGACTGCAAGCCAGTAATAAGTAAGGAAATATCTCGTTGTGAAATCACGTGGTACCCGCATGCACGGTTAGAAGCCAATGAACAATCGACATTGCCCTGTTCGTTTATAGGACTGAGAAGTCTAGGCTGCTTCCAGATGAATACTCGAAGTAATCGTGCCTCTATCCATTACCCGCTCCTCACTGTGACATCAGACAATCAACGAATATACAGGCCTTGAGTATTCATAGGACAGTGGATTCTAGCATGCAGTTCGTAGAACTCGCGAGATAGGCCTACCTACACCTTTCCCTACCAATAAGTAGGGATCTGGCACAGGCTAAAATTCCAGAAACTGTACGTTTGTGTCCCTTTCGCAATTGGCCCTTGACTTATTTGACACCTCGTGTAAGTCGCTGAGCCAATAACAAAAATTTAAGTAAACGCATGTCCATTTCACTGTCAGCGAGCAGCTAATGAACAGCTGTTGTCTGCTAGAGTACACGTATATTCTTGGAGGCTAGCCTACATGTCAGTGAACCCGAGAAATTTTCCGGTCTCTACCAAAAAGTAGAGGAACGATTTTGTAGCGAAAATAACTTTGCATCACTTTGTTTCAATGTCTTACGTGCCATCGACCGGAAAAGGTCACTTCTACGACCTCGTCATTTCACCGAACTTTTTTCCTACTCTTCCCCTTACTCCCTCCACCACGAACCACTCTCCACACCTTCTCTAAAAATGTTCTGTCAACTGCCGAGGTCGTAGAACTCCCCTACACTTCTTACCCTCTACAAAACCACACGCACCGCCTGTTGGCATCCCTTTACCCTCTCCATAAATCATATGCACCGTCTATTGGTGCTTATGTATCGTTCCTCCCATTGGCTACCACGAGACGTAACGAGTTCGTACACCAGACATAAAGTTGAAACCCTATTGGCCATAGCATCCAACATCGTCACCGCCCCGCGTAACCCACAGCGTAGTGGGGAGAGGAAAATATGATCTGTCAACTGACGAGGTCGTAGAACTGACATAGCCCCGCCATCGACAACGCAGCCTCATAGTTATTGGCAGCATGTGTCTTTGTTCAGGCATGTCTCTCATTTGGCTGAACCAATAAGAATAAGCATGTGTCTTTGTTCAGGCATGTCTCTCATTTGGCTGAACCAATAAGAATACGACAACTTTGACATCATACGTCTCTGATTTGCCAGTAGAACCTCAAGACATGTGATAGTTAAAACAACCAATCACTGACCATGAAACAGTGGCGAAGATGTGCAAATGAGGCACTAAAACAAATTGGGGCAAAAATATTTTCACCATAAAATCGTGGCTCCACCAATAAGTCAAGAGTCAATTGCTTAATATACATGAATATACAGTTGTTCGAGTCCTAGTTTGTGCCTTTAAGAAAATAAGACTTTGAAACAAAGTCTGTTGCAAAATTCTATACATCGAAAATCACTTGCGCTACACATAATGGTTAGAGACGGGAAAAATTCGCTGGTTCACTGACCCGTAGGTTAGCTTCCAAGCACGTTCACAGGGTGCTCAATGGTGCAGTGATACCAACATTACTCGACATACATTTAGTTGCTATTTTATTATTGGCTCAGCGACTTCCATGAGTTGTCAAATAAGTCAAGGTCCAATTGCGAAAGTGGCATGAACTTACAGTCGTTAGAATTCTATCTTGTGCCCAAAAGAAAACGATAATTTTCAGGTCTCTAATAAAGGTTCTTTACATATCACATCTCAAGGATTGTCACAGAAATGCTGCAATATTTTTGGCATGTTATTAACTTACACGAAACCATCGACAGTAGTCACAAAATCAATACCAACGAGTGTAATAGAAACTAAGGGCCGTATCTATAAACGGCTTTCGAATGACGGTCAACTGCTATCCCCATAGAGAAAGCATTGGTGAGCAGTTGGTTGTCATTCGAAAGAGGTCTATAGTTTCGGCCCTAAGTCTACGCCAGTCGTGACGCCATAATAGGATCCTTTATATTTGACAGGACGAATCGTTAAACATGTTGTGAAGTAGAAATAAGGAGAATTTCCGAACTAGGCCCAGCACGGCCAATTTAACTCCGTCTTTGTGTGTGTGGAGCAATTATTCAGTATCCTTATGTTCTAAATTACGAAGTGATGTACAGAATAATAACACTCACGAGCAAATTGCAGGGAATTCATGAACCAGTTAACGCCAGCTTTTAAGCCTGTCGTAACAAGCTGCTAGCGAGGCAATCCCGCACGGGAAACTGTAGCACTAAAATTAGGAGTGTTACCGACGTCTGGAAGTGTAGCTGAATACAGCGAGGCATAATCCCCGCGAGAATAATAGTCTGGAAACGAAAGGCATTACATGACATGTAGCAGGGAGCTAGCTGAGGTACATAATCCAGTTTAATGTTACGTCTGCACACGCAGGATGTTGGTGAAAGTATGTTATAAATTGTGCGAGATGATTCCTTGTAAAAAATGAGGTAAAATTGAATAATGCATGATTCTGGCTGGCGCCAATCTTAAGGGAGAAATTCGCGATTGAAAATTGACAATGAAAATCAACATTTGTTAAACTATCCAAAAGTAATGGGAAATAATTAGTAAATTTCCGGGTATCGTTTAATAATAATAATAATAATATCTACAGTCTGTGGACAAAAACGGTTGCAAATACCTTTTACCTTCTGTAGGTAATAAGGTTGGTCAAGTGTTTTTTGAGCATTGCATTTTTTATCAATGCCGCACTTTTTACTATTTAATGACAGTTTATCAGGAGGCCTCAATGAACAAAAACGACTGCCTGGTCCCAACACCCTCACGTGAGAAGTTTTCGAGAAAATGGAAAATAAGCAGAGAAAAAAGTCTTGCAGGTAAGCAACACACGATCCACAGGAAATAAAATCTTACATTAAATAACATTACCTCATTTCCTGCAAGGAATTATCTCGCAAAGTTGGTAACATACTTTCATTACCATCCTGTATCGATTCTTTACTGGAGAATCAGAGTACCAATCATGCGACTTGTCAGATATTTAACACAACACACGACTGCAACATGTGCAAGATACAGACTATATTTTACTGGCGGTAATGACGAGAGAGAATAACATAATAGCATAGTTTTAAATAAGTTCTAACAGTCAGGTGATTGTAATAAAACTGCAAGAAGTTTTCACCTGATTACAGTACACATTTTGCTTTTCTTAATACTGCAAACAAAAATTGGCAGATTCTGTTTTTTTCTTTGATGCTCTATTCGAAGCAAACTATTCGAAGCAAAATATAGTTATTTCAAATTGTATGTCTTAACATAAATACAACTTCATCGCGTATTTTTATACGGTGTGATATTTAAGTCTTTCATGACTTTTTTAAATATACGATATACTTCAATATTTAGAATGACTTTCTTTATAAAATAGTGTGTTCAATTTTAACGACTCAGTAAAATTTTAGAATGTTCAGTAATATTTCTGTCTAGACGCAGGAAACGGTTTTGAAAGTTTCTCTTCTAAAGTTGGAAAAATAACTGTAGTATTTATTACAATTGTGTTACATTGTTTTACTTTTTGATGTACGCGTCCTTTATTTGAGTCGTTGCAGAGGTGAGGTTACATTAGTAAGGCTAGATGATGCACGGCCATCTTTAATTTACAGTATTTTCTCACTTCAGGCCTTCCTGAAAAACGATCCATGGTCTAATATTGGTCAACTGCACCTTTTTATGTTCTTAGATAATAATATTATTTTCATATTACCAGACATTTGTTGGAAGATAAGAAATTACACAATAACGTTTATCCTCCAAAATGCCAGATACTACTGAAATAATTTGTTATCTAACACTCCATAAAGGTGTAGAAAACTAACATTCAGAGCAAGAAATTTCAAAAATTTCGATACACCTTCAGGAACGCTTGTAGCTGGGGATGGTAGTGCATCATTCCCTTAACAAACTGGAGAACATGTGAAAGCCTACGCGACCGACGACGTCAGCATGTACTTCCAGGTGTAGTTTAGAGGAACACGCAGCGTTATGTAGGAATAAAAACGGCGCGACAGAAGCTACACGATGCGACATTAAAAATGCTCGTTATTTCCGAACCTCAGTTTGGGAGCCGCGCGTCAAGTACTACAACTAGGGCCATGAACATTTCGCGAAAATAATTTCGCCCCAGTTTGTTTCAGTTCCTTACGTACACACCTGCAGCTCTGCTTCATGGTTATTGGCAGCGTGTATTTGTGAAGTCACGTCCCTCATTTGACTGAGCCAACCACAGTAAGGTTACTGCGAGACCACATGTACGTTATTTGCAGGTAGAACCACAAGATACGTGACAGTCAAAACAACCAGTCACTGACTATGAATCAGAACTGTAGGCGTGCACATAAGACACTGACACAAACTGTGGAAAAACATATTGCATGTGAGTAGTTCAGTGTCACTACGTCAGTGGCGGATCCAGCTCTGGATTTAAGGGGCCCGCCTCGTTGCCATAAAATCGCGCTGCAGCGTGATAGAAGAATACATTTCACATCGAAACTAATACACGTGTGTTCACGCCGTTTGTCTACGTAAAGAACACACGCTTCAGACGACTGCACTTAAGTACTTTCAAGACAACCCATGTATTAGAAATCCCCTTTTAGGACACGTCAAAATGGGTTAAAACGGGGGTTTCGGGCTGCTATACCGGCAAAATATACTAACATGATACATGTGAAACCACTTAAGTGCAGTCCATTGGACTTTAGTAAAGTGATTTCGTAAATAAAACAATAGGGTCACCACTTAGTCCAATAGGAAATTTGTTTTTTCGCTAAGACTGCACGCTTTACGCGTAGAGGCGACGTACCGTTGTATGACTCATACGACGTCGCCCTTAGCACCATACCTCACTCACACAAACACATGTGCCACGAGGCGGGCCCCTTAAATGCGGTTATGCGTTAAGGCCTCGCTCCCTAGTTTAGCAGTGGTTTCGAAAATATTTTTTGTAACGCAGATTACTACATATATCAAAAATTCCTTTCGGCAGTTTTAACACTCATATATAAACGTTTTTATATGAACTTTTCTGTTGCAATACACCAAACTGATTTTTAGATTTTTGCCCCGGAAACAGTACACATTTTGTTGTGAAAATAAGCCACAATGAAGCAAAATAATTTTTTTCTCGCAAACGGTACATTATTTAAAAAACGGTCTGGTAAAATTATGTATCTTATGACTGTACACTGTCTCACATTTTTTTCAAAGCAATTGGTAAAAAAAAATATTTGAGTTATTTGCAATTGTTTGAAATAATCGGGAGATCATGGCCTTAAAACGTATCTATTCCCACAACCAAAGAAAAAGAAGGGGGGTTCCGGGGATCCTACTCCGGAAAAATTTTGATTTTAAGGTGCCAAATGGTACTGTTAAAGGAATTCTTCCAAAAACAACTTTAAGAAATAGTAATATTTGTAAGAATAAATATGCTTGTGCTTATATAAAATTAATTAGGTACATTTATAAGTTCCTGCTGCCATATTATTACAACAAATGTTTTGGTTTTGTTGTATTTTATAAAATTCTAGGAAAAGGACAAGGTAGTATCTTCAATACTTTACTTGGCATTTATTTCGTTTTATATTTTTGGAGTAGTCTCCTTTTTTCTGGATCAGCTCCTGCTACATACTATACAGTCACATATGTTTATAGAGTATTTCAGATCTTTTCGTTTATTTTTAATATATTTTAAATACAACCTGGCATTCCGAAATGTAGAAATAAACACAATTACACGTTTGCTTAAAAAGGTTATGATTTGCGTATGACAACCAACAAAAATTTCTCTGAAATTAAACAAACCCGATTTACTACCAGTACCAACTCACCAGTTTCACCAACATTTGGGCGCAAAGTTATAATTCTGACTCTAATAAGCTCGATACAATTTCTATTCGGAATCCGCGTTGCGTCCGCCATTTTCGTCGACCTAACGTAACAGGAACGTCGGTGCTGATAGGCGGACGTGTTTTGTTTTTCGTGGCGCAGCAGTCGTGTCGCTTGTGTCGCGCCATTGTGATTCAGACATTACCCGGAAGGTCTTAACTGCAGCGATGACGGTACAATGAGGACAAGAGCCCAGTCACTGGCAATAAGTGACCGCGGGCAATTAGCAGCCACGAGGAGGGGGGGCATATTCTCTGCGGCTACAGCACGCCGAGGAGGAAGACTTTATTGTCAAGGGTTAAGAGGTCGACTCCAGACTCACTCACCGAGCCATGTCTAGCCGGACCGCTTTTCACACAGACCTGCGCTACTCCACGGCACAGAATACCCACGTACACAGAAGCGAAATAGCGTGGCGGTTCTTTTGATGGCAGCGCGACCGTTCAGTTATTTAATTGCGCCACCTACGGCGTTAGAAAAGCATTAAACAAGAAACCACTATTACCATTTTAATACACCCCAAAATTTCAAAAATCGTTTACCATGTACCCATATGAATATGCTTACTTTCGCGATCCACTCAACTAAACGAATTTAAATATGGCTGCTTTCACATGAAATATCGCGCGGTTTTGTTTGTTTCCGAGCAAATTTTTTTAAGGCAGGACATCTGACGCTTTCTTGTGTTTATTTAATTTTGGTTGTAACTTTTGTTTAGGATTAATTTGTTTTATAATTTGTCATCATAGGGTGCACAATATGTCTCACAAAATATTACACATTTCATTAACTTAGATTGTGCGAGGACCTGCCTAGGTCGTCGAGTGACATGCAGAACTACTGTCGTTACAAGATTATTCGAAAAACGCTCGGCGTGCTTGAGTTATGTCTGCTTAGGAATATAATTCAAAGAACGTTGACACACGTGTATACCTCTTTAAAAGTCTCCATTAAATCTCTAATTTTTTTACGCTTACAAAAATGACGGAAACGGGTGTTACGGCGGTCCCTTTTTAGGTTTAAAAATACTGTCGCAGAATCTTTTAAAAAGAATATGCGTGTACAATACACCTTTATCTTGAATTAAAAAAAAAAACAAATAGTCACAACTGAATGTCTCATAGAGGCGAGATGTCGGCGAGAAGACTGCACGGCAGTTCAGTGACTTGCACCTAGAGGCTAGGGTGAGGTGTGATGTGTGTGTTGTGTCGTCCTTATCGCTGCCACACCTCTAGGACTCACATGCGCGAAATACGTTCGCCCAGACGGCCAACTTAATGTTACATTTAAATTGTCCGCCAAGTTATAATATAAGTACTACATATCACTACAAAATGTAAACAAATAATATCAGAAAAAAAAGTTATGAAAAATGTATATTAATGTCATGCCTGGCTGTTTTACAATAATTTCGATACTGTAATTTATTGAAAAAAATTAAAAAAATTTTACGTAATACTGATAACGAAAAACTACGTTATTTTAACGCTAACGTGCATTTAATTTATACACCAATTTTTTTCGTAGCAATAAATCCCAATTCTATTTACCCAAAGTACCGCCATTGTGTTATGAAAATAAGCCGAAATTCATCAAAATATATTTACAAGCAAACTGTGCACTATTCTGTAAAAAGCGAATGTAAATTTGTGCGCTGTATGACTGCACATAGGCCAGAATTATTTTACAGTTTTTAGTTCTAACACGGGAAAAAAAATATTTTGTAGCAGTTACAAAATAATTTGTTGGTATTCACTATGCAAAATTAATTTTGTGGTCACCACAAAACCATTTTGTGCTTGCTACAAAACAATTTTGCAAGGAAAACTACTTACAAAAACTTTTTCAGTGAACTCATTTCAGTTCCTTGTATAAATGTCAAGGAATCAACTACCGAGCACGGCCATAAATCCAAGACGACTTAACTTTACACTGGTTATATGTAGAGATGGAAAATCGCGAGAATCTTTTCTGCCAGGCATTTCAACGCAGTCTCCTGCGGTTTATATGATTGGACGAAGGTAGTACGGCACTGTTTACCTGTTTACAATCAAATTGTATACGTTCAGTAGTGGTGCACCAGAATATGAACTGCCCCAGTCAAATAGAGACTCGTCAGTAACGGCCCAAAATCATTTGAAACAAGGCAAACAGCCAACATTTAACGAGATAAATCACCATTCCTAGTTAGATATAGTGGTGCCAAAATACTTATTTTGGGGCACTGGCGCGCGCGAGGATTAATCTTTGTGGGGACAACTATGCAATAATCACTTTAAATCGAAGGGGTCTGGGAAAATTTTTATTTTAAGGTGCGAAATGGGAGCTATTTAAGCAGTTTTCGTGCATAAATTTTCAATATACCGATGGTATGATAATCAATATTTTTATTAGGGCCTAGTAAATTTTTATAATTTTTATCAGGTGGTGGGGGATAACCGCCCCTAAATAATTTTTGAGGAAGACGCATCTCCTCGCCCCCCACCAGGCACGGCTTTGATATTGGGGGGGAAAAATATGTAGTGCAAAAAAAATTTGTGCATGCGGATTAAGTGAAATAGTGTGAGGTAGGAAGTTTCTCCCCTAGTCTGGCGCTGTATGTGTTGTGGTGTTCGGGTGAAGGATTATCCGAGTTTGATGAGAAGCGAGGGAGGAAGTTGGCACTTCTTAGGCTGGGCGCAGTGCGACGCCTGTCTTGACGTCTCGGCGTGTCAAGGAGGGCAGGGGAGGGGCGCCATGAACTTCGGCAATCTTGCAACTTCTCCGGGGGAGCGCCTGTCTAAACACACGTCCCTTGTCACCCAACCTCGCCAGAGACTTTCGTGCTACTGCCTCGGTCCCATACTACCGATACACAGGGTGTAAGCCGGGAATATTGTGCCTGCACGGAACTTAACACACAAACACAAGTATTGTTGTTGATGCTAAAATATGGACAACAGTCTAGTTTGCTTATTACTAACTGGGCTGTACTAGGCTACAACAATATAGTCTGTAGCACGGCCGTAGAAGAAAAGGTCTGGACACTCGCCTGGTAACTTCACCCCTTTGTTGTTTGGCTGTAGTTCACCAAGTTACCGAGAATGTTGTACTTTTTGGCGCTGCAATCCGGGCGGTCGGACTCAAACTCCGCCCACTTTTTTCCACTGTTAACATTATAAAGTAGATAAAGATTTCTGGAGCCATGATTTAAATTTGTGAGCGAAGGAAGTATTTCATAAATTGATAAAAAATACGTTTTGATCAATTGTTTATCTTAGTGGGAGGGAAGTGGGAGGAGTTTGAGATCTTAGTGGGAGGGAAGTGGGAGGAGTTTGAGATCGACCGCCCGGACTACAGCGCCAAAAGTGTATAGCATTATCGGTAACTTGGTGAACTGCAGCCAAACAACAAGGGGCTCAAGTTTCCAGGCGAGTGTCCAGACCTGTTCTACTATGGCCGTGGTCTGTAGACAAAACAATATGACATGTAAATGGAATATCTGCAGAGTGAATATAAGATAGAGCCATAATAGCCATGTACGCATGGGACAAACATACCACGTGATCGTAGAGACACTATTATCATGCATAAACTGACCATATCAGTAAAATATGCTTACATTTATCAGATTCGAACCATTATTAGAAAACGTATTTTAGTTTCGTAACGGCAACTTACATCATCAGTATATAGTAATAAAATACTTTTTGTAAGACTATGTTTTAAAGCTGAAAAATATTTAATACGTTATTTACAAGTGGCGTACATCGGTTAATGTATAACACACTACCATAGAGAACATATAAACAATTTTAATGTAGACCATTGTGGTTAACTGCTGAAAAAAATTCACTATGCTGCAGCTTCACTTGTAGAAATTTTAACTATGGCGGTGTATTCTATACGTCTATACACTTTAAAAGATTCTGAGGTGAGATTTACACACCAAAATAGAGACCGCAAAAACACCAATTTTGGTCACTAGCAAATGTTCTTTAATGAGTAATTGTGAACTTGAAAAACTCAAGTGAAGCTGAAATCACTCATGTGCGAAGAGTAGCTTCGAGTTATTTGTAAAGGAGCTTCCCTATATAGACTCCGTTTGTGAGAGAGAGGCAGGAGCGGTAAGGGTGCCACTAACCAAAGGGCGTTATGCATTATCGCTTCTTCGTGCAAGACATTCAGCTGGCTAACAGTGCTTCTTTATTATCGTTTTTCATATGGGACTATTATTTTATTTGTGGAAAGTCTGTAGCAAAGTTTAGTGTACGCTTCTCTCTCCGAATGTCACATACACCGGGTTAGTACATTTTGAAGTACGGCAGTCTGAAAGGGCAGTTTTTAGCTATGTTGGAGGGCTTAGAAACCGTGGTTTTAATGAGCATGGTGTCGTAAAACCACGGGTTCTAATTTATGCTAGTTTAGTAAGTTTAATTTTTATGTCATAAATAGGAGCAGATATATCATAAACTTTACATAGAAACGTTAGACATTTTTATACTAATTATAAATAGTTTTTTTTTTAAATTTTTTTATAATTCTTGTTAATTATTGACTTAAATATTAAAATTTAATTAAGTCGATAGTTGGCCAAAATTATAAAAAATGTATATTTAAAAAAAATGGACTACATAGTACAAACCATTTACAATATTTCTGTGTAACGGTTTTGTAATATCTTCTCCATTTCATGATTTAAAAAATTAAACTCGCAAAACCAGCATAAATAGAAACCCTTGGCCGTAACAATGAAAACATGTTCTTGTGAAAAGTGTGTTTTATTTTCGGACATCGGCACAATGGGCGAATGTGGAATAGTTTGGTAAAAGCAAGGCATTTACGAACACACTGCAACACGTGTGAAGCGCATGATAGGCGGTTGTATGACCTGCCTGCTTACTTGCATGCTGTGTTTGGCCCGTACAAGTAATTGCACAACGGCGTAACAGAACGGGTAAATACGCAACACAGTGTGAATGCGGCTTGCTCATGTACACATCTCCCGTGCGTTTCGCATTAGCATTCGTATCTTGCAATCTCTTGAACGACTCTCACGCACACGTAACCAACTTGGAACAAACACATTCCCACCTTCTCTCTATCTCCTTCAACAGAAGTTAAAGGGGCCTCCCTAACTGCGTTTAAATGCGTTGCAGCGAGTTGCGATTATTATTTTTTTTTGCCGGAACTACTAAAGGCGCATTATAATTGTATATCTACGAAACGAACACACACTTCAACCTATGTCACTACAGTTTCAAAAATTCAGCGCGTTTATTTGAAGTATCACTTTCCGGCCCCTCAAAATGTCCGAAAATGGGGTTTTTCGACTGCCGTATCTGGAAAAATAGCAACCCGATTCGAAAAACCTAGCTATCGAAACAAGCGTTCCACTTTGAACTGTGCTGCCCACAAATACAATAATGTGGTCACCGTTTAAAGTCCCATAGGAAAATGGCTAGTAGTAAAGCACTGCACGCCAACTGAGTAGATTGTGTGTAGAGGCGATAATACATTACATACGCCGGGCAGCGGCAACCTTACTGCTCCTGCCTCACACACACAAACTCAACCTATCTAGGGAGGCCCCTTAACAGCACAATATGCCATCTGTAAGAACTGAACAATCTGGATTTCATGTTTACATACTATAATATGCTATAATATTCCCCAAAGGGCGAGAATATTCGGACATTGTTTACGATTAAACTGTGTTGGTTTGACTGAGAATTTAACCGTCGTAAACTGAGGGAACAGTTATTGTGCACATTCTTGCACAGGGTTAAATCACGAAACTATGTACTTTTCTGCAATTCGTGTTGATATTGCAAGACGATTTTAACATTCTTGAGCATTACACGGCACATGAAAAACCGAACAAAGTTGGATATACATATATTGGTTTAAAATATTTCAAGATAATACAAAATTTACAATTAATTAAGCCAAAAAAAAATTATTTTGTTCTCTCGTTTTAACATGTACAGAAGTTTAAGGCGTGGAAAAATAACTGTAGAAATCCATACTGTACACTTGTTCATGACGCCATGCTCAACGTCCACACTGCGTGTCATTCTTCCGAAGCATTTTGTCTATTGTTTGACGGACGTCTGCAAATATCGCTAAGTGTTTTTTTTCTATAGTATTTAAGGCTAGACAGATGTTAATGTTAAAAAAATGTAATGAGGTCCATATAGGTAAGTTACAGTTTACCACTCGACGACCGGCGTACTGGACTATGATACATTAGACCGCTTCCTCCCCCAAACGCAGTTTACAGGATTCGAACATTTGGCAAATTAGGTATGAAGTCGCTGGATGAAAAGAATTGGATTTGCATTTGCCTACAAATTTAAATATAAATCATACAGAACCAGTAATTTTTCAGAAAAAGGCTAGATAACTTTAATCATTCTTTCTTTCTTGAGTTTTGAATATGTGTAGGCCTACTTAAGTACCAAATTTCCGATTATATTATGTTTTCACGTCAATGAAGCATATATATATATATATATATATATATATATATATATATATATATATATATATATATATATAAACCCAGACTATTTACTCTGAGTAGATATTTAGTAAAATAAGTGTTAGTGTTACCTATTAAAAAAAACTTAACGAAATTCGATATTATTACAAGATGCCGGTAATGAAATAAGTAAATGTGACATTCACGTATATAGCAAATGTAACAATTTTATTTCTATTCCTGCGTCAGAAATGCTACATTAAAATCCGTCATGCAATACAGTCTGTTAGACCTATACGAACGAGTGCATTTTTTTTTTTTTTACAGATTGAATGTACGTTTCAGAAACGAATTCATTTAAGTTTTATTCACAAAACCGTGCATCAGATAATCAGGAGCAGTCCAATCGTCAGTGGAACATATTAATTTAAGGCGTCATCTACACAGAAGTGACGAAGCAGTAAGGATGACCTTGAAGTTCGTATAAAATGGCACATCGCCAAGCACTAAACTAGCATGCAAGATTTTCGCATCCATTTTTACTGAGTGCGTGGTAGGCCCTACATAATTCAACGCTAAAAACTGTAGGTTTCTGGAAGCCAATTTGCGAAAATTAAACAATAGCAATCCTAGACAATAGATTTAGCCAACGTTTTAAACGAAATTGTTTCCAGTGTTACGAACTTCTGAGGCACA
This sequence comes from Medauroidea extradentata, assembly GCA_003012365.1. Taxonomy (NCBI): domain Eukaryota; kingdom Metazoa; phylum Arthropoda; class Insecta; order Phasmatodea; family Phasmatidae; genus Medauroidea; species Medauroidea extradentata. The sequence goes on from PNEQ01106952.1 coordinate 37,811, forward strand.
ATCTCTGACGCTGGAACCTCGTGCATTTAACTGCGGCGCAAGAGATCACGCGTAACGAATTAATAATTCTGGATAAATATTAACTCATAAAGATGGAAAATACCATCATCCAGGATTGTCATTGAGTATTTTATCTATATTGGCTTCGTAAAAAAGCGTACAAATCTTTTTTTCAGTGTTTATTTGTCTACTACGCACTCTTAAGTAGTGACCATATAATTTTATTGATGAAAAGTCTGTAGAATAGTTCAGTGTACGTTTCTATTGGATTTTCGCATACGTCTAGTTAGTTCATTTCGATGTTCAGCTATCTGATAGTGCCGTTTTTATAAGCCACGTTCAAGAGCTTCAAAATAGTGTTATTAATGAGCATTGTGTCTTTTAACAATGATGACATTCCGTCCTTGTATGGTGTTTTTTATATATTGTATATTATTTGGCACAATAAAGTGGAATAGTTTCACACAAAAAAAGTATTTACTAATTCACTGCAATGTACTTGAAGTCTCGTAGTAGGCAGAGCCCTTAAGGGTGTTTAAGTGCGATATAATCATAATTTTATATTTATATGAAATAGTTTTGGTTTTGTAGACAACACTTGTGAGTGCAGTTTCCTCTTACGAAACAATTTTAGCTCTCATAGTTATCTCATAACGGTGCGTCAAAGTCAAAATTTGCATGTTATTCTGCCATGCAATTAGTGAAAAACCAACTGACTTACGTGTGTGTAATAATTCACAGTGAAATAACATACTATGGGCTACGTAATAAAATAGTTGAAAAAGTCATGCGAACCGTTTTGTATTTTAAAAAAATTGCTGAATTTGCAACTTTTTCTGTACATTTGCGATTTTTTTTTAATTCGACATGTTACGTCGTGGGTATTTTATTCTTTTATTGCATAGCTCATGGGATGTAAGTTCACAGTGAATTATTTTTTTTCCAAGTAGGTCAGTTGGTTTTCACTATGTGCATGACAGTGTAACAAGCAAATTTTGACTTTTGACATCCCGTTATGAGAAAACTATGAGAGCTAAAATTATTTGGTAAGATTAAAAATGTACGCACAAGTATCGTCTACAAAACTAACAATATTTCATAAAAATATATAATTATGTTTTTCTCGCACTTGAGCACCCTTTACCTACAGGAGCCATAAAATAAAATAATGATTACCAAAATTATTCGGTGTGAGAGCCTTTACACAGCTGCGGGACATCGTAAGAAAAACCCAAGCCCTTTGTTTCCTTAGAAGAGTCTTCTGGTTGGAGCAGGGCTTTCTTGTTCTCTTCTTTCACCAATTAATCTCGGAAGGAAGGAGTTGAAGCTGCTAATTTTTCCAAGGAAGGGATTTGCCGGGCGTATGGAGAGAGAGACTGTGAGCTTCGGGAAGGGTAGAGTGGAGATGTTCGGGAATCAGGGAGATAGTTATCCGAGACAAAGTGAGAGCCAGCCTCTGGGAACTCCAACACGGCTCTTCCTTTAAGGCGAGTCTTTACTTACGAAACAAATACTCTCTTTAGCTGCTGTACACTTACGACATGATCTGTCCTTCAGCCATTTCCTGCCGTGCTATGGAGTATGTTAACAGCCCTTGTCACTAATCACGCTGGAATTATCTTAACTTCTTCCTGAGATAAGATTTGGCAGGATTTATTTCGTAATATTACAAGCATAGTTACCTAACTGTCGTTACGCACTTTGTAGTCATATACGAAATATCAAAGCGTAATTCATTAATTAACAATGATAATCTAAAATTTCAGATAATACTTATGTATCACCATTTAATAAACACTAAATCGTTTATAGTACAAACTTAGTCCATTCTTAAACACCTGATCGTGCAATACAAATATTATATACAGATACGTTAGAGCCTCTTAACTAAGGTAAGTGAACTTAACGTCTTGTCGATAGCGGGCCATAACAGAAAGCGAGACACGACATGATAAATAACGACAGGTACTGGTAGAGGAATCGGCCATGTCCTTTAAGATAATAATTACACAATTCGTTTGCAGCGTTAACGGGATACTATGGACAATTGGATCAGGAATCACGAAGAAAAATGACTGAATTTGAGCAAGTATGACAAATCGCAGAAAATAAATTACTGTATAGAAAAAAAAGGGAAACTACGACAGTTACCGATTTGTCGTTCTTAGCCTATAGTTATAGAAAGTACAATTTTTCTCCAAGTATACGTTCTACATGGAATCGATTAATGCACTGTAACAATGAGTTTGAACCGAAATACCTCTCCTCACGTCAAAACTTCCAACCCATTCTTACGTAAACTGCAGAATTGTCAAACAAAAAAATTCCAGATTTCCGTTGGCTGCGATCAATATCGGTGTAACGTACACTGCTAAGTATCATCACGAGGCGACACGCATTCGGAAATTCCTGCAGCTGTTGAACACTGTCTTAAGAGCATCAGAGGCTCAGAAGCTATGTAGCTATAAAGACAACCTTGAAGCGCGCCTCAAAGGCAACATCGCTAGAGATGATGGTATGTCGTGAAAAAGTCTAGTGCCAACATACCCTTGAAAACACTGTAGTTTCCCTCAACATGTATGGTTGGGCGACACGCGTCTGGCACTCCGTAGTTGTGTGCAGGCAGATTCCTATTGGCTCAGCCAAATTGGGCAGCAGGTCCACTTACGAGGAAAAGCCAAAGCTGAACGTACGTTGAAATCCAACAAACAGTCAAGTTTTCCCGCGATAAACCATCATCTTTAAACATCGCCAAAAAGAACCAAGCGTTGAACTAGCTTACAAGATTCGCACAGATCCAATTTTGTTATGGGAATTTAAGAGGGCGTGGTACATAATTCAACGCTAAAAACATTAATCTATAATTGTAGGTTTCTTGAAGCCAATTTGCGAAAGTTAAACAATGCAATCCTAGACAACAGTTTTAGCCAACATTTTAAACAAAATTGTTTCCACTGTTATGAACTTCTGAGTCACAATCTCTGACGCTGGAACCTCGTGCATTTAGCAGCGGCGCAAGAGATCACGCGTAACGAATTAGTAATTCTGGATAAATATTTACTCATAAAGTTGGCAAATACCATTACCTAGGATTGCCATCGAGTATTTTATTCATATTGGCTTCGAAAAATCGTAGAAATCAATTTATGTTTTCGCCGTTTATTTATCTACAACGCACTCTTAAGCCAAGGGAAGTAGAGGGAGAGGTAGGGCCGATCCGAAGGCAGAAAGTGGTGGGGAGAGAGGTCGGGCCGTGTGACGTCACAGGGGGCACGGCGGACTGGCTGCTCCGTGCAGACAACCTTCGTTTAGTGCGGCAACTTACGACTGTATAACACATTGTTTAAGAACGCGTTTCGTATAGGACCTACTGATTTTTGATGAAACTACGTTGACAATATATATAGCAAATAAACTTATTAGAAATTATTTAAAACAACTTCCCACAGTAGGAAACTAATTCGGCTGTTCTCGGGAAAGTGAACACATTTGAGGCCATATTTACTTTGTCTTTCAACAGTT
>PNEQ01106953.1:0-41335 GCA_003012365.1 Medauroidea extradentata
TCCAGTGCCGTCGTGCCGCCTAAGAGCGACGTACCAGCTCTCAGAGATCTCTCTTCGATGTAATTGGCTCGAAACAATGCGCCCTGTGTTCCGAACATGCTTGCAGGTGAGGCGGGAAAGTGTTGTTGGAAACTTTTCAAAATGCGAGCTGAAGAAAAGCAACTGTTGTTTCTAAGGGCCGAATTCAGAGTCTTCCTTCGAAAGAGCTGTCAACTCCCATTCACCTGGCAGTCTCTTCACTTCTCGTACTTCAAAAACGCCTTTCGAGTGACTGTCAGCTAGAAGCCTGTTCACCTCAACTTTCGACACAGATCTGGCAACACTACCCAACATTTTCTCGTTCGAACTGCTTACAGTATGTGTTAGGAACACACCCTATCTTATCTTGATTGTCATTTGTCTCGTGTTCCTTCGTAAATAGTATATGGGAATTACCGTGCTTCATTCTTTGTCTATGCCTTGCTGATTTTTTCATGTATATATTTTTATATTCAATTTTAGGAGAAGCAGAGCTAACACAGCTTTTGGAAAACTATACTTAAAATTTTCCACCCCAATACAAAAACGGATTCACTGCAATTCGGAAACATATTTATGTAACTAAAATTTCATTTTCTAAATCTTCAAAAAATAAATAAAAAAAACTCCCCAGCATGATATCTAACCTCCAAATCATTTACCATCGCTATAACACAACAACGCACGGTGCGTATGTAATCCGAATTCAGAAACGTCTTTCGATTGCCATCCACTCACTGATTGACTGTTCAATAGATGAAACGATTTTTAACCCATATAAGTTTATTTAAAAACTAATTTTACAGAATGTTTAAATTATGGTTCTGCCAAGTGGCAAGAATATTTTATACACTATGCAAGCACAAGTGAAAACGTTTTATATGAATAATAATGCATATAAAACGCAAGCTGTATTGTTTACTTTAAAGTGAATAATTGTATTTCGAATGAGCTTCAGAGCTCATTCACTTTCAACTGGTCCGAATGTCGTATCCAGCGGTCAACCAATCACCGAAAAACGTCTCTGCCGAGCAGTTTTCACTGAACAGTCAACCAACCATACCGAAAGACGTCTCTGCCGAGTATTTTCCATAGAACAGCCATTCGCTGAGTGGAAAACCATCTAAAGACGTCTCTGAATTCGGCCCTAAGTAGCCTACTCGGAGCTGCCTCCTGCCGTCACAGAGCTTTGCTGTGTCTCACAAAGCGTGCCTTGAATTCGCTCTAGAGCGCGGTCGTAGAAGAACAGGTCTGGACACTCGCCTATCTACCAATGTATTTTGTTTGACCCTCTTGTTGTTTGGCTGCAGTTCACCAAGTTACCGACAGTGTTGTGCTTTATTGGCGCTGCAGTCAGGGCGGTCGGGCTCAAACTCCGCCCACTTTTTTCTAGTGTTTACATTATAAAGTAAATAAAGATTGCTGGAGCCATGTTTAGGATTGTGAGCGAAAGAAGTATTTCATAAATTGATAAAAAATACGTTTTGATAAATTGTTTATCTTTGTGGAAGGAAAGTGGACGGAGTTAGAGCCCGATCGCCCTGATTGCAGCGCAAAAGACGCAAAACACTCTCGGTAACTTGGTGAACTGCAGCCAAACAACAAGGGGATCAAGTTTCCAGGCGAGTGTCCAGACCTGTTCTTCTACGGCCGTGCTCTAGAGGAAACTGATTGATGGCCTCCGAGTTTCACTTGTTACTGACTGGAGAACATTTTAAATTAAATTTTGTAGAACATTCACGTATCTCTGGTTTTTGTATACAGAATGTTTCAAAACTGAATGTCAATATTTTGGGGAAACAGTCCTCACATCCATAATTTTACAACTATCGAAATCTTTATTAGGTATTAGCTAGAATTTCTTGATTTCGCATACACACAACATTTTGGATGTTTCACGTGTATAATTAAAATTCTTATGTTTATTGTCAACGTATATTTATGTTGTACGTGTATGTTAAAAACAACTTCCTTTCAGCTTGTTAGCGGTCAACCGAGCACTTTGTACAGCCCTGCTTAGTTTCTGCTTCAAGACAGTTCCGTTTTCTTCCACAGCCAAATTTAAAAATATACTCTGGAACGGGCCGCAACGCGCTGATCAAATGAAGTGGAAATATTATAAACGCGAATGTTTTTTATGTTGACCCAGTTCTTGCCTTAATCTGGGAGAAACCAATCTTAATCAATTGAAATATGATATTGGTAAGACATAGAAACAGAACTACTTATACAACATGTTAGCAAAGCTAACAAAGATGCAGAATATGTCGTTTAGGAATTCAGTTAGGAAGTATTCATACTTATTACAATAGGTAGGTATATAAGAAAGGTAGTTAAGTCTAAACAAACACGTAGGTAAGTAATTATTTATAAAGAACAGTAAGGTCGTTAGAGACGGGGAATCGGTAGTTCAGACGCACAGGAAATGAGGTAGGTAATGCAAGAATGCCACAGATGTAAATATTGTTGTTTATTGTTTACTTTTTTCTATACTTAAAATTATTTATTTACGTGTCATAAATGCTATATATTTTCTGTTTCCTTTTGGACTAAATTTAATTATTTTACTAATGAGAAGGCAACTAGGGAATTCTGATATTTATTTATTTTTTAAATTTTATGTTGATGAGAAGACAGGCATGAACTTTGAGAGAATATACACTGGAGATGGAAGAAACTGTACATTGTCCATGGTAAAGAAAAAATTATTGAATTTGTCTGTCTGAAAGTATTATGTAGTGTGTTTTTGTGTGAAGACTATTTCCTAAGTAAGTGTAAGGCTACATAAATTAATTAAACTGACTGGCTAAGGTAATTGTTTATTGAGTGAACATTCTCTTTACCAACTGGAAACTGAAATCTAAGTCTTTAAAGTTAGACAAAAAATTTTTTTAAACAAATGTTTCAACTTTACAGTGTTGTTACTTTGTTTCAACTGTTCTTTTTATCAAATATTGTATAATATTTATCATCTCAAGCTATAGCCTAAACAAGTTCACTCACACCTATATAGAATGTTACAAAATTCCGCGTCATTATTTTAAAGCAACAATCTTCACATCTATAGAAACAAAAGTGTTGTTTAAACATAGGTCCGAAAATACACAATTTCTGCACTACTGTTCACACTAAGTGATGTATACTGTATAGCGTGCTGGCAGTATCATGTCTCTGGTGGAATGCCATTGTCGCTATTATTGGCAGCTATAGGCCGTTCGGGATAAAGTGAGCAATAAAAATTTAACCTTTAAAAAATATCACTAGTCGTTACTGCATATAATTCACATTAACTATAGTTGCCTTACTGCTTGTATGGTTGGCAGCGAAATTACGCAATATAGTTCCGCGTACTTTCCCATTTAAATACAACAATACAGAAACAATATCAACCGAAATCTACATAACTGTCTTCTGTGTAATTAATAAACTTTTTTTTCTAAACTGTATCGTTTCATACTGACTGCATAATTGATCTTACACGCGCTAACATCAAGTGACATGTCCAGAGAGGTTAGACATGTGCCGTCGTTAGCCGTTAGGTGCGAAATGATACGAATTGGCTGAAAATAGACCCTAGCAGGGTATTTGAGTGCTCACTTTATCCCGAAACACTTATACATACCAGACGAATAGTATTTAATTGGACGGTACAGCCATTGTCCGATGTAGCATTCCACAATCACACGTTCAACCCTGCTCTTAAAATATGGGCATGTATTCTGTATAAAGTACTGTACTAATGTGGACATACGCCATTGCTAGAGCCCACGACTTTTTGCCAAATAATTCGGCAACAGTTTTGTTTCAATGCCTTGTGTGCACATATGAAGCTGTGCTTCATGGTTATTGGCAGAGTGTATTATTGCACAGACGTGGCTCATTTGGCTGTGCCAACAGGAAGAAGGTTACTGCGACACCACACGTCTGTGATTTGTGGGTAGAACCCTAGACACTGAAAATTAAAAACAGCCAATCACCGACCATGAAGCTGCATACGTGCACATAAGGCATTGAAACAAACTGTTGCAGAAATCCTTCCGCGAAAAATCATGGGCTCTAGCCATTTGCAATATTATGTCGTCCCATAAAGCTTAGTATGAGACTCGTTTTTCGTTTGTTTCTTCTTTACTTCGTACAATGGCCGTAGAAGAACAGGTCTGGACACTCGCCTGGAAACCTGAACCCCTTGTAGTTTGGCTGCAGTTCACCAAGTTACTGATAATGCTATACATTTTTGGCCCTGCAATCCGTGCGGTCGAGCCCAAACTCCAACCACTTACCTCCCACTATGATAAACAATTTATCAAAACGTATTTTTTTTTTCAATGTATGAGATACTTCGTTCGCTAACAATTTTAAATCATGGTTCCAGCAATATTTATTTACTTTATAATGTTAGCAATGGAAAAAAAGTGGGAGGAGTTTGAGTTCGACCGCCCGGATTACAGCGCCTAAAAGTAAAACATTCTCGGTAACTTGACGAACTACATCCAAACAACAAGGGGGTCAAACAAAATGCATTGGTAGATAGGCGAGTGTCCAGACCTGTTCTTCTACGACCGTGCTTCATACTAAGATTTCTGGGACGACATAACATAGCAATGGCGTATGTCCACAATAGTACAGTGTGTTATTCTGTCTCATTGCAAGAAACATTCAAAGACACTATTCAGTATAAAGGCGGATGTCTATCGTGGCCAACGAGCGATGTGCAGATATTCGGCTGATGGAAGTTTACACGAAACATACTCAACGGGTACGAGTGGCGTTTACTTAGGAGTATCATTCACAAGACGTTACAGTGTGTATAGCCATTTCAGATCCTCCAGTATTCCTGAAAGCATATTTTATCGCGATCGAAGTGAAGTAAAGAGATTTTGGTCAGCACCTAACGTCTGACAAACAAGCCTGTCGGCTCTTTGAAACCATGAAAAATCTAAATTGTGACGGCTGTGTTGTGACTACAACTTGCGTATACCCCTGCGACAGTCCAGTGATTTAAGACTACAAAACCTCGCTCAATATGTTTCGAAAGAATTTGTTGGTAAGTTAATTTGAACATTTTAATTAATTACATGCTTTGATGATTTTCCTCCATGCGAAACACGTTATTCCTGCAGCAGAAGCCTATACATGATTTAAACATCTGACAGTCTGTAACGCAAAGTAAGCGTAGATGCTAGGAGGCCGCGATTGGCACAGTGGATAGAGCACCCTCCTCCAACCATGGCAATCCTGGTTCGATTCCCGGTACGGTAGGTTCACAGATTGTCGCATGTGGGTATCGTGTTGGACGATGACGCTGGTCGGCGAGTTTTCTCGGGGATCTGCTCTTATCATTCCAGCCCCACTCCATTGTAGAGCCTCATCTCATGCCCTCATTCAATGCTAGCAGATGTCTAAAGTCTGCATTCTGGGTGCGATATACCCTGACCCTTGAGAGATACAATGGTAACTCACTATATATCACATCTAAGTTACGTACATACATTTAGATGCAAGTTCAAATGTGAGATTGAAATATAATAAATCCTTGTTACTATCGTTAATAATTTCTGTTTTTAGTTTCAGTGTTATACAACCAATGTGAAATAAGTTAATATTTAATAAAAAGAACATTATTTGTGAATATTTAATTGGCATAATAAATTATACTTGTGTGGCTTGCCATATAACCAATACCGCATTGTGCAGTCACTTGTGGTCATACTGCTTGATTTCTTGCATCGGGATGTGCAGCATAAGATTAATATTGTGTTTCTGCATAGAATTGTAATATTTTAAAAAATGTGTGTTACCATTATTTTCCCCCATAACATTAATATTCGTGTATTTAGAGTACATGCTAAACTAACTTCGATAGCAAATGTTAGCGTAATTAATAGTGAAGTAAAGTAAGTGGGTTTTTACGTCTCTTCGTCATCGAGGACATTAGAGACGGTGACACTACAACTTTATAAGATGAGATGTTTAAGTGTTTGTTGCAATGGGAGTTTACAGTTAGAATTTATTGGTTTGTGGACATACGCCATTGCTCATGTTTTGCTGATCAAACCTTTGTTGGATGACAAATAACGAAAAACGAACAAGAAAAAAATATATTTAAAAACGCACACAAAAAAGAAAAAAGCAATGGCTATATAAAAAAAGGGCTACATAAGCCCTAATTTTCTAGCGAGCTTCATTCGCATCTTGATGTTCTGACCAGCTGTGTCTCAGCCTGAAGACGGGGATAGATTGCAATCCCCGAAACGTTGCATTTTTTCGTTGGTTTTACTTGTGTTGTGTTGTCTATTGTCTTGTGTTTGTTGTCCACTGTTCACTGTTTTTTGTCCATTTCCATCTTTTTTTCATATTGGGAAACTGGTTCTATATTTGTGTATGTCTTCTGTGTCTGGGTGTTGTTGTCACGATATTCGACTGAATTCTATCCCCAGAATTCTTTGTTGTCTATAAAAAAACTGACAAATCCTCTGGGATTGTTTTATTGTGTGCGTTTTTTATATATATTATTTTTTCTTGTTCGTTTTTCGTTATTTGTTATCCAACACAGGTTTGATCAGCAAAACATGAGCAATGGCGTATGTCCACAAACCAATAAATTATAACTTTATAAGAGCTGGAAGAGAAAGCAATCACAGTCTTTATTAACGAACCATCCCAGCATTCGTCTGGAGCGATTTCGGGAAACCGTGGGAACACAAAAACAATGGCTGGAACCGAGAATCCAACCAGAGTCCTCCCAAGTGCGGTTCCAAGGTGTTAAAGTTGCGAAACCTCGTTCGATCACAGAAATAATTTACAACACGGGACTCCCATGATAACTTCTTGTAAGCCTGCATCATACAAGCAATTATGCGTTACGTGTGTAATTCAGTACACCAACATAGGCACGATCATATCACTTCAATGCTTGAAAAGAGCCAGTATACAAACCTGAAATACTTATATGACAATCATTTGGAAAATTGTTGACCCAGCCAATAAAATTTTATTGTTGTGCTGTCGAAACCATTGTAAACCTATGCCAGGCAGGAGAGGTTTGAATGGACAGAAATTCCTTCCCTATGGGTAAATAAAAATATATGTTTAAGCCAAAATTACAATTAATTTTCTAAAAATAATACTGCGATTGTAAGAGATCACTGAAAAATGTAAATTGCTTAGTTTGTTTTATTTTTGTAAAATTTAAATCCTTAAAATTCGTTATAGTAAGTGTTAAACATAAAACTTTACAATATTTCTCAGTGAACCAGTGATTTTAAAGAAACTTAACATACTATTTGAGACCAAGTAATTTCGCGAGTTCAACGACCTGCCGGCTGGACTCGTCAGTCCTATGCAAACTACCTGTTCATTGGCTGCTGCAGTGAATGGTCAGTTGTACATCTAACAAGGTAGCGCGGTAGTCCGTGGTTGTTTTCATACAGGTATGCTATTGGAGCAGAGTTGTTAAGGAAAAGTTTCATATACAGTGGCGCAATCTAAAAGAAGCGCACATGTAGGTATAGCAGTTGAAAATATATCGTCTTCTCAAATGAATTCGTGAAATGTCTCCGGGTCTCTAATAATTATATTTGATTGAAGGCGTTATCAACAAGTTTATAGTCAGGTTTCGATTGTCAAAAAATAATCTTCGTTCAGTATTTATGGAGATTAGGCAAGTGGCACATATTTCAAAACCCTATAACCTGAGGAATATGGAAATCTGTGTTTACATTTGCACAGACGTCATTTATAGATCTCAATACAATTTCATATGGACATTTATTTCAAGCTATAGAAACATACATAACCGTCGTCAAAGAATTCAGAATTTTTACATGGGATAGCGATAAAACAAATATAAAAGGCCACAGTGTTATTGCTAGGGAAAAATATAATTGTGAAGATGAGTCGAAAATGTTTTTTATTTAAATATATTTCTGAGAAAGCAGTATCAATGATAAAACTCGACTGAACAGTCTGAAAATACGCTGAAAAAATAGTTGGTAAATTTGCCACACGTGCATACAGGAGAGCTAAGAAAGCAGGTATGGTAGAACTGTTACACAGACATCCATGGTAACATTCGTAAACTTTTAAAAATCTGTAAACTGTATACTGCAGTTAACAGTCTTGTATTGTAACATCTGTAAAAGTTTACATATTTACAAGACGGAAGTATGACAACTGTCCCATACTCAGTTTATGTTAATTACTTCCTAAACATTTTAGGAAGTTTTTCTTAAAGTGATATGACGAAATTAAACAGGGACATTTATGAAAGAAAATTAGTACGCGAACTTTGTGAGCGGAGTTATTTTTCTGCAGAATTATTGAAAGACTTGCTTTTAAATTTGTATAAAATCACTGACAGTTTTATTTAATATTTACATTCTGTGCTTTTTCGTGTTTGAGTTTGAGGAAAAACTTATTAAAAGGCGATCATTTTGAAATTTTACTAAGCCATGTAAGCAAATGTAAACATTGATCTTTGGGTTCCTTGTGTTTAAAGCTTTTCAAACATGTGCCTCTTCGCAAATATCCGTAAAATATGAACGAAATCGCTTAAGGAACTTGACTGTCCAATGAGAAATACTTTCTTTAAAGTAAAGAAGTGTAAGGGACGAGAAGTCGCCATTTAAGGGTCTTTCCTAGATAGGCTATGTTTACGTATGAGAGGCAGGAAATCGATGATATGGTAAGGTCGCCGTTGGCCGACGTATGTATTACATTATCGCCTCTCCGCGCAAGCCACTAAGCCGGGGTGTAGTGCTTTACTATTATCATTTTTCCTACAAGGCTTTAAGCGGTGACCGAATTAATAAATTTTTTGAGGCAGTATAGTTCAAAGTCTAACGCTCTTTTCTATTGTTGTCTTTTTTCAAATCCGAGTGATATTTTTCCAGATACGGCAGACTGAAAAAAAAAAAAAGTAAATTTTTTGAAATTTTGAGGGTTTGTGTTTTTAACAAACGTGCTGGGTTTTTTAAATTGTAGCGATATAGTGGCATTATTTGAAGTGTGTGTTCTATTTGTAGATATACAAACATAATGCGGGTTGAACAGCTTCGTAAAAAAAGCACATTCGTAACTCGCTGCAACGCATATTTTTTTAAGCGCAGTTGTGGGGTGAGATGCAGTGAGATTGTAGCACCGCCGTAATGAATAGGTGAGGAAACGGGAGATCTCTGGGAAAACCTGCCGGAGAAGGCATCATACGGCACGATTCCGACACACGAAGATCCACGTGTACCCCGCCGGGAATCAAACCTGGTTCGCTGTGACGTTAGGCGAACGCACTAGCAGCTGTGCCAACCTCCTCTTTTCAATTTCTTTAAAATGTATCCCCTATTTAAACTCCATATAAAGAAGCTGACGATTAGTTTTCGTCTGCATAAACAAAAAAAAAAAATGATAGCGTAAAAATGTATTAGCATTCTTTCAGTTTCCGATGTGTACGTCGTCTGGCGTAAACATTTTCAGGATCTTCAAAGCAGTTATATCGCAGGAAGGGCGGGGAGTGTTGTATTTTTAAGTGTGATGGCGAGCGAGTGTTTTCGCGACTCGACAGACGCCTCTTCTCAGCTGAGAAGCCGCCGAGTGACGGTCGGAGGGTGGCAGACACGGGGAGAGCAGAAAAAAGACAAACAAAAGCGCGCCCTGCATGAATATAAGGAGCAGATAATGGTTTGATACAGAACAGACCCGCTCGTCACGGCTATTTCTAGCCGCTCACCAGTTGGACGGCTGAGGGGTGTCGCGGGGTGAAGAGAAAAGGCAGTGACGCAACGGAAAATGAAAAATTCCGCGTACAAAGAATTATTTATAGTAGTGTTGGCGGCCCTGCAGCTGGGGGAAGTCTGCAGCCAGCCGCCGACGTGACGCGCGATTACGAGGGCGGTGCGCAGACGGTGCCAGTATTCCACCCCCTCCCCCTACCATAGTAACTCTTTATGCAACTCTACCCTCTCATTGGTATTTTATATATATATATATATGACAAAGTAGGCACATACTTCGATAATTGGCAGACAGGTAGGGATAAAATATGTACGTATCGTCAAATGTGGATGCTTTCACTGCAGGGCAACATTGAACGACCTGGTGCCATTTAGTGTAAAAAATGGTACACTTTATCTGAATGGATCAATATAAAGAGTTAACATATTAAACTATACGTATTTATTTCTTCATTAAATGGTCCCAAAATAAATATCTTGAATCGGTCAATGTTTCCCCTGCAGTCAAAGCATCCGCATTTGACGGTAGATAGAATGTTATGTAGGAAAGTAGAAAATTAGTTGGGTAGCAATTTAGGTAGGTAGAATAATACCGTATAGGCAAGTAGGTAGGTAGAAAGAAAGGAGTTAGGAGTTAAATATGAAGGTAAAAAGGTAGAGAATAGGTTGACCTATAAGAAATACATGGTTAGTAAGATACAAATGTAGATTATGTATCTACGAATATAACTAGGAAAGTATGTCGGTACTACGCAGTAAATAGGTAGCTAGGTAGATAGGGCGAAATATTGGTACATAGATAAATAAATACAGCATGAAGTTAAGGAGATAGGTAGGCATTTGGGTAGAAATATAGATAGGTAAGTAGGAAGCTGGGTAACTAGAAAAGTAGGACCAACATGATGAGATTAAAGTTTTAGTTATTCCTTAGAAAAGGATAGCGTGATTGGCCCATACTAAAGAAGACAGTAATAAAAATAATGTAAGTCATTAATTGATATGTCCAAGGTTTTTTAGAAATTTAAAAATAAAACAATCATATATGGCATTTTATTTGCCAATTTACGTGAAAAAATTGCCACAAAGATGTATTTCTTACCTGTAATCTCTGGCGCCAGAATAACAGTTTTGGATTTATTGCGCCATAATTAGCTCATCAGAAAAATCGCGATTTGGGCAAAACCTTTGCCACTTGAAAACCTATCACTACCATATTTATGCCATTTTAGTAAGATTCATTTTTAAATCCTGAATGGCAGCAGATATCGCAAAACCGTTACATAGAAATTTTGGGAATTGTTTCTACTATGTAGCCTAATTTTTTTTTCAAAGCATAAGATTTTATAATTTTGGCTAGTTATTGACTTTAAGAAAATTTAATTAAGTTGCTAATTAGCCAAAATAATAAAAAAAAACTCGTGTTTTGTAAAAAAATTAGGCTTCATAGTCGAAACAATTCCCAACATTTATATGTAACGGTTATGTGATATCTGCTTCCTTTCAGGATTTAAAATATCAAACTTCCTAAAGTGGCATAAATAGAGACCCCTGATCTTAAGGGGGCCGCCTACCCCACGCGTCAAATGCGTTGCAGCGTGTTCGTAAACAGGTTTTTTCCTACGAAAGTATTCCACGTGTGTCATCGTTCCAACGTACGAAAAGAAAACAAACTTCAGACAAGGTCGGAACCTCATTGTTAAGACACTATGCTCATTACACAGTGTTTCTAAGCCCTCCAACATGGCTTAAAACGGCCTTTTCAGACTTCCGTACTTAAAAATGGCTACACATAGGCATAACTGTACGAATTAAAATATGACTAGGTATATGTTGCATCATTAAGCATACAGCTACGCAAGGTGATTAATGATTTGCCAACTAGTTCGCATATTTCCGGCATGACTAGTTGTCTTGATCGTGTACTACGCGTTGAAAATTGATAAAATAGTAACCAAATCAATGCTAGCACTCGGATGCATTAACTTTTCAACCGTACACTCGTTAAATATGAACTCAAAGATAAGTCACATTTTCCGTATACAGGTACTGCAATATCCGAAAATGTTAGCCGCTGCCTACCTCTCAGGCCACAACAATACCACTTCTCAACGAAACATGTGATTTCTGAGGAAACGGTTCAAATTAGCAGTTTTTTCTCAAGATGGCCTATTTTACTAATGTTTACATGCTGATCACCTACATGTCGTGTCCGGTCACTTCAAGTCAAGGGTTACAAAGTTCTAAGCATAAAGGTGTTGTCAACCCCTAGTTAAAGTTTTTTGCTGTTGTCTATCCCTACACCACTAGCCTGTATACGAAATTTCGTTACTTAATTGCATATGACTGAGATATTATTGTCCAATCAATTACACATTTCCCACCTTAACCTTTGAGGACGTATAATTCTGTTATATGTCACAATACGCCCAATGTATATTGTTTCCCTATTTATTTGACCTCAGGAATTCACTCCTGCCGGGTTAGCGACTAATAACGACTCACTCTGGATGGAAAATTATCGGTCGTGATCTTTGTTAAGGCTTCTATTCCGGCATTGACCTAGAGTGATTTTGGTAAACCATGGAAATCTGAACTCAACAATTCTGCAGCTCGGAATAAAGCCCACATCCATCCAAATGCATGCTTTATCTCGGTGCATTCGAACGATATGCAGCAATGGTACATGTGTAATATTAAGGTATACTTCTCAACGGCCAACAAAAAATTAACACCAAAACCCGCGAACGCTTTTATTTGTATTAGGTTATACGAAAATACCGTTAACGTATTTGAAACTGTTTTATGAATGAACGACATTTAAATTACAAATACGTATTTCACAGATTGACGATCCCAAACACACTATTCACGACAAACCGCCGATTTCCAGTTTCCTTGCATCTGATAATGACGTGCTTGTCAACGAGATGTAAATGCTTCTCTAGAGCAAAAATGTCACAATTTACAATACATTGAACTGTGCCAAAAATAGAATATCACATCAGGAATGCAGTGCATTGTGTAGGAATTATTTTCTCGTAAACGGTGCATTCTATTGACTTGCGACAAGAAGTAGTTTTTTTTGTTACTTAGAACTACTGTTCAGAAATACAACGTAAAATATTCGCAAAACTCAACGGCAATAAATTTCTGGTCAAAGTGCGGGTGGCCACCCCTGTTATTTACATGAAGTGGTGGGTTTTAACGAGCGATTCTGTCACAACTTGAGGATCTCGATTACACGAAATATTGCGTAGAGAATTGTGATTAAGCTTAGCGTTGTTTACAACATTTGCTATAAAAAAATCGTAAAACTGGAGTTTCAAGGGTTCATATCTTCCTTAAAAATGGCACTAGACGAAAATGGCTTTGTGAGACTGTACCTCATTTTTAATGAGGGATCACCTCCCAGAGTTTGTAACATAATTTATGAACATTTTTCAAGTATTACCTCATTAAGTTATTCGTATTTGGTTTATTATCAGCACGACAAACACAATGCCATTTACACATGTTTCAGCTGCCTCGGACCTACCATTTTCGTTCACAACTGCTACGATATGTACGCAGAATGCTAGAAACAAACTGACCTGCGACTTCAACAGTATTTTACTTGTGGTTTATTGAGACTGTCCACCACCGTCTATACGCTGCACACATCACACGGATGTCAGCAGGATTGCCTATGCTCTAGGCTCTGTATGTCTGCGCGAATATTCAAGTGTTTTGAGCATAAACGGTATGTCCTTGACGGTTGAAACAACGAACCTTTTTTTGTTACACAGGTCGCATTTATCAGTAAACCATCTTCAAATGTTCGAAAATCCTAACGGTAAAATAGTTGTATGCAATTAGAAGGTAGCCACCCCTATTATTTTCATAAGGGTGGAAGGTATCAAGTTGTATTTCTGTTGGCTTGAAGGTCCCAACTGTCATTTAGTTTCCGATATTTTGGGGAAATACGATGGTACATTTTGGTATTCAGAGACTCATTACTCCCTTAATATTAACTTTAGGCGTAAAATAAAAATATAATTTCTATGGGGTTTTTTCATAAGGAATCTATACAGCGTGCACCAGGACTCACGTGCCAAAATCCTGGATGGGATCGTTTATGTAAAATAAGGTGGGATTTCATTGAACAACACTATTTTGTGGTGAATATTGAGGGAGCTACACGACGTCGAAAACAAAAGTTTGAAATTAATTTTTTTAAAAATACTGTAAAGTATAAGAGATGGAGCCACCAAAATCTGCATAGAGCTCTATGGATCTGAGCAAATAAATCTGTGATAATGTGGTTGCCGCAACGTTGCCCTTCACTGCTTATGTAGGGATTACATTCTCAAGCTGGTTGTGTAAATAACTTTTAAATGCTAAGAGACAATAAAATATTACATGCGTATAATTGCTTATCGCGCAAAATGAAGAGGAAAGTACCTCTTCTGTTAACTTACTCCGATAAACCGTTTTCGAGAAAATGCGAATCAAAATACGAAAGCGTGGTGTAACCCCGCAAAGGTAGGCAATACAGCGGCTTTCTGGGCCATGCTAATATTTTAACATTGAATGGTTGAATTGAATGCTGTAGCCAGATTTTGGTGACGTTATGACAACTAACACGTGTTGTATTAACAATGCTGTAGGGTGTCAAGTGATTTCGTTTTATTATTACGTGAATCTGCTAAAGATATTCTGAACTCGTGTATGTAAAAAATAACACACACTTGAAATAACAACGCTTAAACATGCAGCATTCTTATTATAATCATGATTTTGCGGCACCGCGAAGAAGCTAAAAACAACATTCAAGTACCATTCGAATTTATAAGAACAAAGACACGCAAATAGCTTACGTAAGCAGAAGTGATGAGATATTTGATACTACATACAAATAAAAGTGTAGAATCACGACTAAAAGCGCCACAGAACAAATAATACTAGAAAAAATACTCCATGCCAATTAGTACGTCACGTGTAGCAAAGTCGGTCTAATCACCCACCGGTTTTCGCGCCTCACACGTGGGATATTACATTCGCTACATAAGCCTCTTACTGATTATGTTGAAATAAGGTGGACATGGAGCAGTGGCGGAGTGCAAGGAAGGAAATTGATCTTGTGAATACACGCCGGCTAGCGGTAACTGTTGACACCAACGACTGCCTTAATTGTTAGATTAAGAGAGATCACGTGTATTGAACAAGGAACAGATCACAAATAGGAGTGATGCATTGGCACGTACTACATACATATTTATTAACATCAATGCGTATTTACAATAAATGTTCGAATTGCCGTCCCCTCACTTCAACACACAGTTGGCAACGGTGGATCAGGTTGGCCTGGACTCGTGTATACATTTTTGGCATGACACGAACACAATCAAATGCGGCTATCACACGTGCCATGAGATCTTCCTGGCTAGTCACAGGCGTCTCGTAAATCAGGGAGTTGACATGACCCCATAAAAAATTCCAATGCAGTCAGGTCTGGAGATCGAGCCAACCAATGGATGGGCCCTCCTTTACCTATCCAGCAACCTGCAAACTGTGATGTTAATATGGCGGGATACGGCAGCAGAAAAATATGGTGGTGCCCCATCGTGCTGAAACCACGTGGTGCGGCGAATTGCCAATGGTACTTTCTCCAGTAATTCCGGCATCACATCCTGCAGGAACGTTAAGTAATGGACTCCACTCAGGCTGTCAGGTAGCATATAAAGTCCCAACAAATGACTGTTGACAATACCAGCTCACATGTTGACACTTTAGCGCACTTGGCTGCATGTGGTTGGGGTTGTGGTGGGCCAAGATGTGGCTGTTCCTCTCGCTATTCTACTCAATTCAACCATTCAATGCTGCAATTAGCATGGCTCAGAAAGCCGTTGTATTGCCTACCTCTGCGGGGTTACGCCACGCTTTCGTATTTTGATTCGCATTTTCTCGAAAACGGTTTAATGGAGTAAGTTAACACAATAGGTACTTTCCCCTTCATTACTTTCACCTTATTTTACATAAACTACCCCGTCCCGGAGTTTGGCACATGAATTCTTGTCCACGCTGATATACACGGAAGTTATCTCGCATAACATATTTGCAGAAAACTAATGCCGTGTAGGCTACAACGAATATATAATATATAGTAGCTGCAGAGGGAAGTATTGCCCCTGTGTTCAGTAATCACTTTTCAAACGTAAGCAAATGTAAGAACACGACTGTAATGTAATTATGATGAGGCGCTATTGTCATAAATCTATATTTGGCAACTGAAGTCCGAAGACAACAACGACACTTACTCGTATAGAAAAAGCATTTATATTTACCACCCTTTGAGAGTGATCTACGGTCAATAGCGAATAAAAATTTCTCAGTAATCTGCACTACAGTACAGAGTACCGCGGTAATATCATTTCTGGAAACGTTCACGCATCAGTGTGAATAATACAAATGTAATAGTGTGTAACATACCTGTAAGGCATGATATGTTAAGAGGTAATTGTGTTAATTCAGAAATAGAAAAAACAAATAAGAAAATAGGACATATATATATATGAGAAATTTTCCTATGTATCAGTGGTGGATATTCATAGCTTAGATAGAGATAATTTTACAAAGCATGGTCTACACTTAAATAGACTTGGTAAAGATAAGTTGGCTGAAATGATAGTTAAGAAGTCTGAACAAAATGTAAGTGCAAAAAACAGATATAGTATTGAATTGCCATGGGAATCTGAAAAAGCAAAAAATTAGATTATGGCCCACTACTATGTGTAAATAAAATAAAAAAGTTAAATTATAGTAATTTTAATGATGAAAATACATTGTGGAGGGCCAAAATATTGAACCAATCTATCTGTAGATCTTTTAAGTGAGTGCACAACATCAGCTTATAATTTATGCTCAAAAGTTGAACCTGTAAAATTAAGTATAATGCACTTAAATGTTCAATCATTAAGGAGTAAGGAACTGAAATTGAGGGCTATTTAAAGTCTCTTGAAAAAAAACCCAAATTTTATGCTTTTACTGAGCATTGGTTAACCATTGAGGAATGTACAGTAGTTTGGTTGGCTCAATATAAATTCATAAGCTCATTCTGTAGAAAAGGGATGGGATATGGTGTAAGTTGTATCATGGTAAATTGTAATTTATTTCAGATTGCCAAGGTATAGGAATTGGAATTGTATAAAGAATTTAGTAAACAAGGTGTTTTTGAATGTTCAGCCATTGAAATTTGCACTAAACTCGATGAACTAATTTTATTGTCAGTGTATAGACCTCCAAATGGAGATCTTGTTACATTTTTTAGGATATTAGACAATCTATTAAATGTTGCATTTAAAAAATTTTTTTAATAAAAAATTAATTTTATGTGGAGATCTTAACATTGACTATAGAAGTGATAATAGTTATAAACATGAATTAATTAATATAATTAATACATATAATCTAGTGAATAAAGTACTAGATGCTTATACAAGACAAAGCTCAAAAACTGCAACTGTAATAGATTATGTATTATGTAAATCTGATATGAATGTAAAGGTTTTAAACTATGATTCTTGCTTATCTGACCATTGTGCTCAATCAATGGTACTTTTATTAGGGAAAGAAAATAGACCTATACATAATAAATTTTATAGAGGTATCAGACATATGAATGATACAAGCATAGCATTATTTAATAAAAGGCTTTCATGTATTAATTGGTCACTATTGATTAATAATAATGACATGAATACTAATTTTGAAAATTTTTTAAATACATATTTAAGATATTTTGTGGAAGCATTTCCATATAAAACTAAATTTAAAAATTTAAATATAAACAAAAATAAATATTGTAGCACCAATTGGATTACAAAGGGTATAATACAATCTAGTCATAAAATTAAAGAACTGCATCGGGAAAGTAAAACAAATAAAAATTTTAATTTTCTTAACTATTATAATGATTATAGAAGAATTTATAAAAATATAATAAAGTTAACAAAAAAAACTTATTTTAATAAAAAAATTCAGGAATGAGGAACTAGTAAAGAAGTATGGAAAATCATAAACAAACAATTAGGAAAAGGAAAAGAATCAGTCAATGTTGATATGAAACTGAATATAAATAATAAAATAATAACATCCAAAGATGAAATAGCTATTCTGTTTAATACTCATTTTGTAAATGTTAGTAAAAAATTAATTGATAAGTTAAATAGTAGTAGTAATATTTCAAATAGACCTAGTTGTTATATAAATAAACAATGTAGTACAGGTAAAGAATTTATTTTATATCCAACAAATGAAAAGGAAATTGAGAAGGTAATTAAGAAATTAAAAAATAAAAAATCTCAAGATATGTATGGAATTTTAAATTACATAGTTAAAGAAACTAGTAAAAATATTCTTTTCCCCTTAACTATTTTAATAAACCAAGCATTTAAATATGGATATTTTCCAGATAGACTTAAGTATGCAAAAATAATACCTATATATAAAAAAGGCGACAAATGTAACATTGATAACTATAGACCAATTAGTTTATTGCCAGTTTTTTCAAAATATATGAAAGAGTAATATATTTAAGATTAGAAGTTTATTTAATATCAAATAAACTTATTTGTAATGAACAAAGTGGCTTTCAGAGATCGAAATCTACTATGACCTCTATTTCACAGATTATAAAAAATATCTTAAATGCCTTGGATAAGGGTGAATTTGTATATGGAATTTTTTGTTACCTATCTAAGGCCTTCGACCTTGTAAATCATAAGATCCTAATGGAAAAGATGGGATTTTATGGAATTAAAGGGATAGCATATAATCTTATCAACTCTTATTTTAGTAATCGGTACCTGTGTGTACAATTAACAGGCTTATTTGGAAATAAATTATCAAACCGGGAAAAAGTCCATACTGGTGTGCTACAAGGAAGTATCTTGGGCCCTGTTTTTTTCTTATTGTATATTAATGACTTGCCTGTAATGGATATTGGGAAAATCACACTTTTCGCTGATGACACCAGCATAATTGTTAATGGAAAAAATATGGAATCATTGCAAATTGAAAGTAAATGTGTGATGGATACCATTACAAAGTGGTTTGAAGAAAATAAATTAGTTTTGAATATTGAAAAAACAAACTTCATGCAATTCACTACGGTTGGAACTAAGCTACCTCCTGCACTAACTACATATAATAATACTTCAATAAATGAAGTTAGTATTATTAAATTTTTGGGCCTTTATATTGATGATCAGTTAAAGTGGTCCAATCATATAACTATTCTAGAAATAAAACTAACATCTTTATGCTATATGTTGAGAATGCTCCGAAATTTTGTAGATGAAAAAACATTGAAATTAGTTTATTTTGCATACTTTCATTCAGTTATGAAATACGGTGTAGAATTCTGGGGCAATCAAAATGAAAGTAAGAAGATTTTTAGAGTACAGAAATTAGCTATTAGAATAATCTCAAATGTATCTAAATATATCTCATGTATACAATTATTTAAACTACATAAAATTCCAACCTTTTTTTACTGAATATCTTATAAATATATTAAAACTAACCAAACAAAATATTCAGTGGTATAGTAGAAATGAAGATCAAGACACACATAATACAAGAAATGCTTATAAATTGACAATAGTACAACATGCTACTGTAAAGTTTGAGAAGGGATACTAATGCAGGACTTACGCTATATAATAAGCTTCCAAAAAATATTACTAATGAAAAAATAATTAAAAATTTATGAAATTATTTCATTTTTTACTTGACGGCAAGTGTTTTTATGATTGTGGAGAAATTAATGAATTTTTAAATTCACTTGGAAGATAAGCTTGGAATCTGTTGTAATTTAATTGGTTTCTGTTTTTTAAATAATGTTAATTACCTGACATTATAGTGATATAAAATGTTTATGTTTGGATTTTGTTTTATGTCATTGAAATGTGTAATCATAAGAGTTTTTCTTACACTGTTATGCAAAAATTGTAATTTGACTAATTCTATACCCCTGAGTTTTACTCATATATGGAGTCAACAGAATTATAAATAAAATAAATAAATAAATAAAATAAATAAATCTTTATAAAATCTTTAAAAATTAAAATTTCCTTAGTTTCACCAATTCTTACTAAATTTAAAATCATCCTCGAGACTAATATATTTCTCCGTAGGCATCTAAGAGTATATATATTTTTAAGTTAATTATTAATTTATGTTCGATAAGTTCTACCATAAGTAAATTGTAAAATACAACTAAGTTTAGATTTTGACATATAATTATAAACAAGTTATATGAATATTTTTCATTGCGAAATATTCACCAAATGTAGTGTTGGTAACTTATAGAATATTCGGTATCTTAATTTATTTTTTCTGCCAAGATCAAAAAAGTAGTGGAGGAAAGTGAACGCATTAGCACTAAACACTACTTGTTTCAAATGAAATATTACCGAGCGAGCTGGCGCCTAAGTAATACGTTGGATTCGCAATCTGGAATACCCGGGTTCGATTCTCGTCTCAGCCCATCCTGTTTTCGGTTTTCCATGGTTTTCTGAAGTCGCTCTAGAATGGTGGAATGGTCTCTTAAAGGTGCTGCCTACCACACGCTTAAAATGTGTTGCAGTGCTTTCGTAAGTTCTTTATTTTTTACGAAACTATTCCACATGTGCCCATTGAGGCAATGCAAAAAAAATACTCTTCAAATGATAACGAAACGGTAGTTTGAAAACATCACGTCAATCAGAAGACTCATTTCGGAGCCCCTCAAAATGGCCAAACTCAGCTTTTTGAACACGTTGTGAAAAACTACACACGGGGCTCGTATGAAACTGCTTTAAAAACATGCTATGGACTTTGCTTTAAACTTTCCACCAATAAAAAGATGGGATCACCACTGAAATTGTCTGTCAGGCGAGTGTTCTACGATACTACTGCAACCACTGCACGCCGGTTCAGTGTCTTGCGCTAGAGGTGATACCACACCAGATGAGCCGGTCAACATCGCCCTTGGCGCCGTGCCTCACTCACGTGTACACGGCCAGTAGGGACTTACAGCGGCGACACTGCAGTATTATTTGTGGAAAGTTTGTAGTAAGGTCCAACACATGCTTCCAACGTCGTGTTTTACGAATCCGGGGCTGTCTAAAAAAAAGTATTTTTTAGACAATTTGAGGTACCTCAAAAACATGTGTCTAATTAGTGTGCTGCATTTTGTAAATAACAGAAGCCTAGTTTTAACCGTGTTTCCTTTTCGTAGAAATCACGTTTAGCTGTCTCGCGTACGCTACGCACGCTACAACACAATTCATGCTTCAGGAGCACAAAGACCTATTCACAACCATACTTAACGTACGCACGAACACGCGCACGTACATTTAATCTAGACATGCGAGGAAATTGTTTATGTCGTAACAAAATATCGGTAATAGATGATCGTACGTTATTTATATTTTTTCGAAGCGAATTAAATAATTCATGACCACAAGATAAATAATTTCTCAATATAAATTAATGTTTAGTTGAGTCGTACGTATGCGCATGCTGCATTCACAACCACCACTTAGCGTACGTACGTAAGACGTATGTTGTTCAACTCTATTACGTACGTACGCACGCTACGCGAGGATGCAAATGCTAGCATGCACACTCGGTGTTGCTACTTTTACACGTACGTAAGCGCGTATGCTACGTATTGGTTGTAAATCCAGATTAAGTGCCTACCATAATCACTACGATCAATATTATGAGTAAGAGACTAATAAAAGTTTTAGAACTGTAGTCATTGTTCGGTTGCTCTCCCAGATCCTGTCCGAGCGTAAAGGTCTTCAGTGACCTCGCTGTCTACTTGCACTAAATAACAATAAACATAACTATGCGATATTAAAATCTGCGCTCACGGATAGTCTTGTTTTCTAATAGGTTCTCCTCGCCGAATCAAGAGTGCGTGGTATATAAATAAATGCTGAAATCGTCATTTGATTTCTACGCTTTTTCGAAGCCAACATGGATAAAATACTCAATGACAATCCTAGGTAATGGTATTTGCCAACTATATGAGTAAATATTGCTCCAGAATTACTAATTCGTTACGCGTGATCTCTTGCGCCGCAGTTAAATGCATGAGGTTCCGGCGTCAGAGATTGTGCCTCAGAAGTTCGTAACACTGGAAACAATTTCGTTTAAAACGTTGGTTAAAACTATTGTCTAGGATCGCTATTGTTTCATTTTCGCAAATTGGCTTCAAGAAACCTACAGCTATACATTAATGCTTTTAGCGTTGAATTATGTACCAGCCCTCTTATATACGTACAGGATAGCATGGCTGGGGTGCACTGTAAATTATCGAGGGTGGGTTGTTTTAGCGAGGGTTGCACAGGACAAGAAGTGCATTAAATCAACAGCGCCGCTATAAATGTACTCGCGCAGAGATTTATTTACCGCACTCGAGTGCCTTTCATTTAACGCTTCGTATAAACTGTCGTATTTCACGTCCCTCGTTGACAGCCGTTTAGGAAGGAAGGGAATTACGTCAACGTCCCGGGTCCCCGGTTAAACCACGCGCATCATAAATACCCTCGCCCAGTCATAATATTATACCCGGCCAGTTCTAGTAGAAGGGAACTAATATTTACATTGGCCTGCTTGACAAGGTGTTCGCATCCAGCGATATGTTTGTTTATCTCAGCAGCTGCCTTCCCGTCTCACTCTGTCAATCTTGTGGATCGAGAATATGTTTAGTAGGCCAGCGCAAAAATAATTGGCTAGCTATGTCATCGAAAATACGGTCCCCGTGAAATACGATCAGTGGCATTTCGAGGGGTGTCTAAGATACGAGATGGTCGTATTTATATTGTTTTCTGTTCACGTCAATGTTTGTGAGTAAATGTATTCAACCCCGAGGAAGATGAGTCCTTACAAACTAGGTAAAACATAATTAGTTTGTATCCTCTACCCCTTATTCTTTTCAAGAGATTTCTTACTAAAGATTTGAATCCAGAAATCTTCACGCCATGAACTTACGCACCAACCAGATGACACCGCGAAGCACTGCCGCAATTATCACACTTTAGACATCTTGATTATTATTTGCTGAGCTAATTGTAAAGGATACTGTCACACTTCACAGCCAAGTTGCATTTTAACATACGTTCCTTAATTTATTTGTTAAGATTCACAAATACGTATTATGAAGAGGAAATATATATATCAACGCGCAATCAACTAAACGATGTATATTTCATTCATAAGAGATAAAAAAAAAGTACAAAACTACAATACAAATCTGTCTGTATGGTACTTAAGATGTCCTGTAACAGAATCTCCCTCTCCCTCTCCTAAAAAGTGACTGAAAGTTCCCGTGGTGGATGCTTTCGGCTTCGAAAAATAACCATTTCTATAGGCGGTTAAGGATAAAGTCAGCACTCAAAAAACCCTGCTAAAGTTCTATTTCCAGCCAATTTATATATTTCCCCACGTAACGGCATACGACGATAAATGTCTAACCTCTCTGGACACATCAATTGATGTTTGCACGTGTAAGATAAATTGTGTAGTCAGTGTGAATCTGTATATTTTGATAAAAAATTTTTTAATTATATAAAATACAATAATGTCGATTTCGGTTGCTTTTGTTTCAGTATTGTTTCTAAACAGGAAAATACACTGAACTATATTGCGTAATTTCGCTGCCAACTATGCAAGCAGTAAGGCAACTATTGTTAATGTTGCATTAAATGCAGTAACGGCTGGTGATATTTTCAATGGTTAAAATTTTAGTGCTCTCTTATCCTAAACAACCTATACCAGACTCAGCAAGGGAAACAACCAGTCCTGTACGAAAACATTCTTAAATATTATTCGTACTCAGATAATACTAAAAAAATGCTGTGTGGTTGTTAAAAATGTCAAATACGAGTGAAGCTTTTCAACATATGCGTAATATACGGTGCCCAGGACAGACGACACACACATATATGTTTATATAGATTTTCTTGTATTATTTGGGGGAAATAAATTCAGTAACAGAGCAGTGCTTCAAGGCTTTCCAAAAACTTGCTACTAATTAATATGAAAAATCTTAATATCGGTAATTTTAAAATTATGGCTTCATTCTTATCAGTTTTTAAAATAAACGTTAGTAAAGTGTTTGATGGAGCCCTAAGCAATTCTCTGGGTCACTGAAAAGTCATGAACTACTATCGTCGGAAAACAATTAGTACATATCTTACTACCTCGTATTTTGTTTTACTATAAAACTTCAACCAAAAACTGGCCAACTTATTAGACTACGATTGCAGACGAATAAAACGCCTCATTTCTACGTTATGTGTTTCCTATATTCCTATGTCTTCACTATTGTATAGAATTCACTGTAATAATAAAGTTCAGGTACATAAAAATAAATAAATGTTGTATAAAAAAGCTTTGTAATAAGGGCAACACTACAGTTTGGAGTAAATTTTCATAGTTTTGGTGAGTGCGTTTAATTGCTTTTGAATACGGTGTACCAATATTGCGAAATACAATATGTCCTGAAAAAGACGGATAAGAAATACGCCCCGTAAATCCTGGGTGAAACTTTAGACGAAAATGTTGATGGCAAAATGTCGTACGATGACATTTCTTTGTGCGCAATATAGCAACACAACACGAAGTCCCCTCTTGCGATGCACGTCAAGATGTTATTTTTCGTACGTTACGACGAGTAAACGCAGAAACGTATCTGAACTGCCCGATATTTAAACTGCGACCAAATAGGTAAAAACACTGGTAGTATATAATATCTGTGTCGTGCAGGTGGAGTGTCACTCCGTGCCGTATTGCCACGTTGTGCACGAAAAGTGTCTACGTACGACATTATTTTGTCACAAAAAAACATTTTCATTGCCAATTTCGCGCAAGATAAACGTGGTGGGCTACTTGCGTGTCCGTTTCAGTACATCTTGTATACTCAAAATCGAGAACTTGTGGCACGAACGAGACGTAATTTTTCGAATTTAAAGCATGGAGTTAAGAGAACAATAAGGGCCAGTCTGCCAAGCTCGACGAGTATCGCGTCGCTTCTATTCCCGCGACTCTAAGGTGGCAGGCAGGTTTTTCGTAGTGACATTTTTCTGTGGGACTCTGTGTGACCTTGGATTGTTGTTGTAAAGGCCAACGCGTAGAGTTTGATGAGTTTGAATAGTAATTTTTAGAGTTACAGCATTTTATAAAAGAATATTTGCCATATTGAAAAGCCCTTATATCATGTTCCTAACAAACGTAGTATGTAGTTTAAGTACAGCTTCTACCAAAAGTTTGAGGAAACCATTATATTTAACTAACAAAACGTTTTGGCCTCATAATTATTCCTACGGGACCTGATTATTAACGACACATGAATAACTGTTTCAGGCAATGTTCAAAGTTAAATTAGTAAAAAAAAATAATAATAATAATGAAAATAAGACAGTTTGTTTAAATGTATACTTTTTTATTCGTTATTATAAATAACATAAAAATTTTACGGAGATGTAAAAAAATAAAACAGTAGATGATGTTTATCCTAATTTTTGGGCAGAAACATAAAACCCTAAGGAATAATTATAACCATAGAATAACTCTCTAGTTTTATTCTGCAAAAAATAATGTTACATTAATCACTTTAAAAATAATTATAAAAGATGTCACAAAAAGCGGGCAAGAAGACAATCTTTGGCAATGACTTATACTCTCGCACCGAACGAGATACCGAAGCCGGGGTAGTTTCACGTTGTACAATGTACGATGTACTGCTGCACATAGAAATGTAGTAGGCGAGCTCTAAAATAGATTGTTTTTAATTCGAACCCTGAAAGGGTCACAAGGGTACATGGAATATGTTTGAGCTAAATCCTCTATATGTGTCTAATCCGTCTAGATATGCAATTATTTTTTGTTTGAAAATTATGAATACGTAAATACCCGTAAATGTATATATATATATATATATATATATATATATATATATATATATATATATATATATATTCGACTTCACAGGGCTGTGAAGGGCTAAAATGTTTTTTAATCGTTATGTTAGCTTTAACCACACAAGTCATCGTCACGATTCCCACTTCAGCTGGATCCGTATACAAATTACTAAAATGTGATTTCAAGATTTTTAGTCATTCGACCCGAAGGGGTGGAAAGGTTTTATATTTGGTATTCGATGAGCTCATGATAATTATCTAGCTGGTTGAGATATCAAGTTGTTTGCTTTAGAATGATGCTAACGTAAACACATAAAGAAATTTTTCTTCTGAATAAAATTAATTAGTTGAGAAAATACAGTCTTTGAACCATTCAAGACAGGCGACCCGAAAAGCAAGTGTGACCATCGAGAAGTGAGTTAGGCTATACAGAGATAGATTTTGCAATTATATCGGGACGTAATGTAGTACAATGTATACATTCGTGGGCTTTGTTAGTAATTTTTTTTATAAAACTGCTGACCTAAACTGATATTCTAAAAGAATTACATTTGAGTAAAGCCGTAAAAGGACTTTTTCTAGTAAGTCATTAGAGGTTTCACGTAAATAAGAATAGGCGTATTCTACAACGCATGTAATACGCAAGGCACCCAAAGGTTTGTGATTTCACATCAAAGGTAATATAAAATCATTAAACAATTTAAATAATAATTATATATACTTTTTACAAACAATTGTGGACACTTTAAGCATAAATATAGGGAAATACAAAAATAAAAAAAGTATAATGTTTGTGCTGGCTGAAGTTTTTCTTAAAACCAAATCAACTTTATGAAGAGATTCATCTGTAATCGGACAATTCGTTTGTCTTCAATAAGCGTTAAAATGTTTGCTCCTTTTTCTTTGAATGTTATGAAATTTTACATATAGGTTACTACGGGCCACCTCCTTAATGAATGCCCATGAAAATTATTTATTGTGTACAAGAGTCGTTAACATTCATTATAAGATGAAGATCAACATAGTAATATAGCACTAATATTGATTGTGAATTGGAATACACAAAAAATAAAACTCTCATAATTACCCTAAATTGTTGTCTGAGAAGCAACACAAGACGCGGCTCGACCCCCAAAAGCCAAGAAAATTACGAAAATGGCCGCGAAAGCCTGCAATCAATACCCTAAATTAGTTTATATATATGTGTGTGTATATATATATGATTTTTTTTCACGCCAGTACTTAATAATATACAGAATGTTCCAATGTGCATGCCACTAGTATGCAGGAACCGTCCTCGCTTCTAAGGGAACCAACAAATATTGTACGAACATTGCACCATATCTGCATTACATTTCACAGTTCATGGTGCATACTGCATAGCGTGCGGATTGTATTGCATTAATATGGAGTGCCATTGCAGCTGTTATTTGCATGTTTTCCGTTATCTTATCGGTAGTTGTAGGCTTGGGCAGCCGCCGTACCTGATCCCTATGGGCTTAACCGGACGACAGACCATCGCGCCGACAGGAATAAGTCTACTCCTGCCAGAGAGAGATCCGCTCCATCTAGCTGCATTGGACTCAGGCTAACTTGATGAAGCTGGGACCGCTTAACCCCCAAGCGGAGCACTGTAATGCGCCTTAATCCAACTTCCAACAATGGGAGACTAGCTGACGAGAAAAACCTAGGGAGAACCCGTCCCAGGGACTTGCCAGCCGAGATACTCCCCCTCCTGAGACCCAATACTCAGCTGGCTCTTGGTTTGAGTCGAGATGCTATCCACACTTCCAACAGGCTATCCAGACCTGCTCCCGGGAACTTACGCAGCTAACTCGTCGACCTGTCACAGAGGAGGTGTCCTCTCCGAGCCTGCCCAGCATATAGGCAACCACCACCACTACGAGTCCAGCCCAGACCAGTAACGGAGAGAACTTTACCGTGGGGCTTATCTGGCCTGCCGTAGTATTATCTAGGTTCCATGGCACTGATGGGTTTTCCGCCCTGACTCTTACCTGAGTCGGTTGAGCACACCAGTTTGTGCTCACCTAAGTAGGAACACACTACTTCACCACCAGCTATTATTGGCGGCTACATACCACATAACTGGACGGTAGACATTGTCTTATTGTGTGGCATACCACAGTATCATGATTCAGACCACGTGACATACTCAGTCATGAGACCTGTAGTAGTACAGTCAATGTGCATTTTTGCGGCTGTGTTCATGTAATATTTTTGCTACTCTAGGTGTGAAGATTGTTCCCCCAAAACATTGACATGCAACACTGCAATAACCTGAATTATCTATATGCATAAAATATATGTTGGTGTGTATGTATGTATCTATGTACGAGATCGATTAACTCCGCCATCGTTTGACCGATCATCACAAAACGTTTTTTCATGGAGAAAGTTTTCATGCTATCAGTTTTACTACAGCTCGTCAACTCGCCACTAGATGGGTCTGCAGTACATCAACTTATATACTTAGCTTCCCTTTTATGGCATTCAGGGCGCAAGGCGAAGGATGGGTTGTAGTTTGGAGCAACATTCATTTATGTAAACAGATAAGTTATTTTGGACATACGCCATTGCGGGCGAATGTTGCCGCATTGCAGGAAAACCAACTGTAAAACAAAAAACCAAGGAAGAAAAGCCAGTAAGCTGTAGTCACACACCCCATTTTTTGTTGGATTTAATTATTTTTTTGTATCACAATTTTCTGTCGTCTTACTCCGGACTATATTCCACTTCGGAATTAATTTTGTGTTGTTTTGAGTCTGTTTTTGTCCTTGTGTCGTCTTCTGGGACATGACATTCCTTTCAGGAATTATCTGCATGTTTTATGTCTATTAACTACAGGCTCAGCTTACTAGCTTATCTTCCTTTGTTTTATTATGTTTAGTTTTTTTAATTGCGGGTTTTTCTGTAATACGACAATATTCGACCGCAATGGCGTATGTCTAAAAAAGAACTGTTCTGTTGATTATACGAACCCATTGCAGGAATCGTTCGAAGATCACATCCACTTAAATACATAGACTGGCAGGACAACTTCTGCCAGGGTCTGCTATTAAGTATAAGATATGTTGAGTATACAGGAAATAGTTTCAATCATGTGAACAAGGTGCTGACTTGAGCGCGCACAACAGAGAGGTAATGGCGAAGCGGCTAGGTGGGCGTATGAAGGAGTCACACCGGTATCCCGACGTGGACGTCAACCGAGGGGGACGGCGACGTCGCGACGCTGTCAGGACAGGGCTGGGCGCCGACGCCGAAAATAATCGCGCGCGGGGGGGAAACCCGCTATACGGGCGGCTAGATGCATGCAAGCAAGCCGCAGTAACCCCGCCCACCTCCGCCCTGAATAGGCCGGGCATTCCTGGCCCGCGCGCCTGTGTCCTAGGTCACCCCGCGACACCTGGACCTGCCGCCCAATATATGGGCGACACCGGCACGGGCTTCAACTGTATTACCGCCTCTACTGCCCTAGCCAAGTTGCTGTGCACAGCTTCCGCCGTTACAACTTCATTCACACGTATGTGAGTGATGTCTGCTTAGTAAAAATCTACCAAGAACCTCACACATTTGTATATCCATTTCAGGTCCTTTATTTGTCTCTAAAGTTTATTTCCTCTCCGACGAAAACGACGCAAATATATGAGGGGCTTAGATTTGCAGTGGTGTAAGTCAGTTTAAGTAGTTTTCTCATAAGCGATTCTTTGTAATTACATTCAATATGCAGTACGTTCTTGCAATACTCAAATGAAATTCAGAAATACAGTTAAAGAGTGAAATATTCGTTATGGAATATTCTTTTGAAAAATGTGTATAATATGGGTAAAAACAACACTAAAAAATACTTGTGACTCAGCCCGTCGTATGTTTTTGCGGTTCTTTTCAGTTATGAAAATATCGGCGAAGAATCTTTAAAAAAGCATATACGTGTATACTACACCTTCATATTTATATCACATCATAAAATGATAGGGTCACCTCTGAATATCTGATAGAGGCGAGTGGTCGGCGAGAATACAAGACTGAGAAACAGAAATTCTCCGAGAAAGCCTCCAGCAAACGTCGACATCCACCACGTTTCCCACGAGCTAACGACCGGAGATCAACACGACCGAGAGTCGAGCCTGGGTCGCCGTGGTCCAGAGGTGCACGTAAGACAACGAAGCAAGCTGGTGCAAAATTCTTTCCGCGGAAATATCCAGTCCCTTTTATCAGTAGAGCCGAGAAAAATTACTGGTTTCGTTCGGAAACAAGTTAGACTTTAAACAACCTAAGATCGCGTCACTTTCTCACTTGGTCCTTGACTTATTTAACTATTCCTGGACGTCGGTGAGCCAATAATACAGGAGCAAATAAATGGAAGTTTAGTCACGTGGTATAACTGTGTCAAGGAGCTGCCAATAAGCTGCGCGGTGGCCGAATGGTCCGGCCACTTGGCTCAGTGGTTAGCGCTCCTGGCTGCTG
Source organism: Medauroidea extradentata (assembly GCA_003012365.1). Taxonomy (NCBI): domain Eukaryota; kingdom Metazoa; phylum Arthropoda; class Insecta; order Phasmatodea; family Phasmatidae; genus Medauroidea; species Medauroidea extradentata. The sequence goes on from PNEQ01106953.1 coordinate 30,182, forward strand.
AGGCAAGGGTCCCGGGTTCGATTCCCGGCCGGGGAGGTGGCATTTACAACCACCTCCTCGGGTTCAGGACTGGGTGTTTGTGTTCGTCTGTGTGCCCAAAGACACCTTACCATTACAAACTGACAACTACAATATACACAGCTACTGGGGAAATGCATGATTAACTTAAAGGGGGGGGAATGTTTGGTGCAGTGGCGAGGCGTCAGCCTTGCCATTGTACCAAACATTTTTTATTAAAAAAAAAAATGGTCAGACCATTCGCCTTCCACCAAGGCGATCCGGGTTCGATTCCCGGCGGGGTCGGTCCCCGGATTTTCGCATGTGGGAATCGTGCCGGACGATGCCATTGGTTGGCGGGTTTTCTCGGGGGTGCTCCATACTCACCTTATGTCACTCCTCGCCTGCGCTAAAGACCTCGATTTTAAACGCACTATGTGTAGATATAGAATAAGAGTTTTGAAACAGGCGGTGACAGTCGCTAACGACGAACACAAATGTGACACAGAATCATTTCTCCGGTCACCTGTGTCGCCGAGGTTACCAGGCGTTGGCAACACTCCACTTGTAGTCACTGCTGCCAACCTCATCCGTTGCTAAGATGAATCTCCAGGCGGGAATCTTCCTCTGCGGCAAGGTACAAAGCTCTCGAGATGTTTCTCATAAGCCGAGGTGGATTTCACTGCGTTGGTTTCATCACGTTCCTCCCCGTCCCGAAAAAAAAAAAATCCGTTGACTTGATATATTTCCAGGTCTACTTTTGGTTCTCTGTCTAAAGATATATTTTACTGTACTTTTATTGTTTATATTTCTTTAAATAGGCTGTAAAGTTAAAAATATAAATAAGGCTCGCCAACGCAAATACATTTTCAGAAAAAGTTACGTTCAAGTATATCGCCCTCCACTATGGCAACACTGAAAAAATACTTATAAGTCACTGCAAAATATTTTGTTAAAATGGACCTTACCAAATTTTTTTGTAGTGGTTACAAAATATTTTTGTAGTCACTGCAAAACTTTATTGTGGACAGCAAAATTTTGTTTGTGGTCGCTAAAAAAAAAATTTGGTAAGGTCCATTTCAACAAAATATTTTGCAGTGACTAATAAGTATTTTTTTCAGTGAAGTCGTGCTCGATTCTTTTAGGGGTTATTCCTGAGTTTCACATAATGAAAAAGTGGCGGACGTTGCAGTTGGTAAGTGGGTTTTCTTACAGTTCTCCCGTTTGTCTGTCGCCACTTCACTCTCACTGTATGCCGAATACGACGGGTGAAACTGGTTTTTTCGGTTTCTAAGACTAAACGTATGATGCTGAAAGGAAATTAGAAGGGGACCAATATGCACTACCCTAAAGTCGTTTCAAAAGGCTTCCGCTTGGGGTTTGTACTAACCTACAAGTATCTGGGCGCGATTCTTGACGAGCGTATGACCTTCATCCTACATGTACGGTATGTGTCACTCCGAAAGCTGTGATACTCTTTCAGAGACTGAGAGGGATTGCCCCGGGAAACCGTAGACTGAACTTTCAGACACTGATAAGCCTATACAAAAGGGTCTTCGAGCCCATCATGACATATAGTGCCGTCGCTTGGTACAGAAAGACAGATCATGTGCATGTACGTCACAAGCTCCTGAGCGCCCAGTGCACAGCGTTGCTTGCGGTCATAAAAGCATACCGAACAATCGCTGTCTTGACAGGTACGATAACCTTGGATCTTGTGACACAGGAAAAATGTGTACTTACAGAAATTAAACTGAGAGGCGAGCTGGAACATGATACGGCGAACCATGCACAAAAGAGCACTCGCTATTGGGGAAGTGTTAGGGAAGATGGGCATGCGGCATTTCTCAGTGTCCGGGAACGGTCACGCTATAAATTTCTCACGGATCACTGTCTAACGCAGTTTCTCTCTGGACATGGCAACTTCAAGGCTAAATTGCACTAGTTCGGTCTAGTAGAAGATCCTATGTGCAGTATCTGTCAAGTGCCACAGACGATGGAGCATGTGCGGAGTGACTGTGAGCTGTCGGAGATACCGTGGAACCATCTCAAATGGGACCTATCCCTCCTCGGATGCGACTACACTCTGACCGCAGTTGCGGCCGACAGCACAGCAAAAGCGAAGCTGTTGGAATTCGCCAGAGTGTTTGTGCGTATGGTTGTAGGTTGCATATATGCGGCAATCAGTCAGACGGTTCTTACGCCTCGTAGGCGTTGGGCGCCAGGGAAGTCAAAGCGAAGCAGATGACTAAGTGTGATGCACTCGGAGGGCATGGTTTTCTGCGGCGGTACGCCCAGTGCGAGTGGAAGGCATCGTGGCGCTTGTCAGACTGAGGTTGTTTGCAATACTTTTTTTTTTCAATAATTTAAAGGCCAAAAGCTTAATACGCCCACGGCCTACAACAATAATCAAGAATCTAAAACACCGTAATTAATAAAATACTCAATAATCAAGACAACACTAAAATTCTAGAAGTTTCAAGAACAGCACAACACATAACGTGCGCCGAATTCCGACGCAGGATACAAAAACCGAACCGCCCACGGCTGGAAAGGAGTGCCTGTAACTACACTGTAAAAAAAGTGAGTAATATTACTCATCATATGTATGGTAATATTCCCCAACCTTGAGAGGAAAGTCTGATTTCCGAACATGTGTGGAAATTTTCGCAAGGTAGTGTATTGGCCACACAAACCACTCGGAAGTTTCGCTCGCGCGTTTTGTCAAATTGTCCTAGAGATCTTGCGCAAATACGTAATGAAAAATTACATTACCAGTTGAGTAACTTTCCTTGACACGTATTGAGTAATTTTCCCTCACTTGTAGAGGTAATATGCTTCCATTACATGTAGAGTAAATTTACCAAAAATTTTTTTACAGTGTAGTCACCAGCAAGGACTGCCAACTTATGGTGTCAGATAGTTGGGCTGCTGGCGGAGGGACATATATTCCCAAGTCTGTCTTGGTGGCGGTACTTGGTTTTTCACGGAAACAGGCAAATGTCAATTATTGTCGCTGCAATCGGCTCTGTAAATAGTCTCCTGTTATACCCTATAGGGATCCGGTGCAGGAGGGGAGGTGGTGCAGTGATCCGGACATGTTTCCGAAAACCATTTCCCAACTAGCCACTAAGTTAATGTTAATATCTGACAAAAATGTTTAAACTCTATTTCAATCAGGTGCAAGGTTTATATTTAAAGTATCTAAAGAGAACATTATGTACACTTAAAAATACAGCCTAAGTTCACTGTAAATATTTTAGTTTCTATTGCTTAATAAATAGATCCGATATATAAAGGCCAATTTTTTTCTCCTCTGCATTTCGAATGTTTCCTTCAAACTGTTGTTACATAATTTATAACCTAGCTAGTCTATTAGAAATACAAAACATATGATAATATTTACCGAAAAATTATAGGCTATAAGTTTTTATTGACGTCAAACACATTAATAAATCATTGACCTGAACGACGAGTCCATTAATTTGAAACAAATGCAGCGTAAATACATGTGCCAAAGTTAAATTACATCATATTTAATCAAAACTAATATTTACTTAATGAAATTTAGCTACTTGTCTACTGGCCGTCGAATAAATTCAACGTTAATTTTCACTGTCCACAGGAAAAATCTTCAAATGCCCTTATTGACTAAATGCGTTTATGTTCAATAGTATGAAGTAGTTTTCTACGATTAGGAACATTACTTGACTTATCGTTATAGTGTCGCTACGTCGCAGCAAGTGTTTCTGATGAACAATCCTGAAGCGACAAATATTCACTACGGTTACAGAGAAAAGACATTTAATAAATTGTTCAGTACCGAAAGTATCTCTGAAATACTGACTTATGTTGCACCTGACATATGTCTAAACTACAAATATTTTGCATACTTAAGATATTTTCGATTTGATAGTAAAATCTCAGTAAGAAGAACCAGAATTCTCATTGGTCCAGTCAAATTACCAAAAACGTGCTAAATTATGCCGGAGTTAAGGCGGGTTCCCACTTGATCGTGGTCCGGGCGAGTTCACAATTGCTAAATACGAAAATCGCGACGCCCGCGAAAAAAATCGCTGAAAGAAATAGCTCAAGTGATTGAAGGGTTTGGGCACAGAGAAGTAGCACAAAAAATTAAAAACATACGTTCTACATACTACCAGGAAGTTAAAAAAAATGTCAAAGCAAGCTGGTGCTTCAAGTGATGACATATACATACATAAAATTCTGTGGTTTGTGTAAACTTAAAAATCGTATTAAACAATATGACACAAAATGAAACAGATACACAACCCTTGAAGTAAAATTATAAATCAGTTTTATATTTTGAAGTTCATGTAACGCAACAGAGCATAGGCTAATATAACACCATTAATTTTAGGCCTAATAAAACATTTGGTTTTGTAGTTGCTGTTACTGCGGTAAACTTTCAAAAAATTACTTGAGTCCATTTTCACTATTTTGAAGCTATTTTCGTCACACTATTGTATCTTGCCAAGTCACTGCACCAGTCCGATTAAAGTATTCACAGTATCTCTCTCTCCGTTCCCATGCGGTGGATTCTAGAAACCTTTGCAAACAAGGCCGCAGACTTACAAAACCAGTGGTTCGTTCTGCTCTCCATGAACCCGGTGTCAAAAAAATCTCGATCTACGTACTCTTTATCGGTCAAACCGTGCACAAAATAATCAGTGTCATGTCGCAACCAGTTATGTACGGCACAGGCAGCCCGCACTATCAGATCAGCAGTTTGAACAGTGGTAGCAATTGGTTCTGAATCTAGAAACAAGCACGCCGAATGCATTTTCTACCGCCCTTCTAACTCGTGACAATCTATAATTAAATATTTTGCAGTTTCTACTTAAGTCTCTTCTCGGATACGGCTCATTAAATAGAGTCTTAGCGGAAATGCTTCATCACCAACGAACACAAAGCTTTCAGGAATACTCAGTACTTTACGACCAATGCATTCTTTGAGCAAACTCCTTTCAAATACACCTCCATCGGAATGTCTTCCTTGTGCACTAATGTCAATGTACCTGAAGCAGTAATCTGAATCTACTACAGCAAGTAATATTATACTGAATGTACTTTTATAGTTGAAGTACTGACCGCCGTTGAACATAGGCGCAAGAATGACAACATGCTTGCCATCAATAGCCTTTACGCATCCACGTTTTTCCTGCGCAAAACAGACTGCTCATTTTATTTAAGTTTTTTTTCTGGAGCTACACAGACGCAATAAAAGAAAGTATGGTACCGTTGTTCATTAAATTAAACGCACATTTAAATAAAAATATAACAAAAATGGGAATTTTCCCCATTCTCACATGCGAAAATCCCGGGACCGACCCCGCCAGGGATCGAGCCCAGATCGCCTTGGTGGGGGGCGAGTGGTCTGACCCCTTTTTTGTATGTTTGATACAATGGCAAGGCTATCGCCTCGCCACTGCACCAAACATTCCCCCCTTTAAGTGAGTCTATGTCATATAATGAAATTTTTGCTTCGTGTAAGTGACGTAATTGGACGTTGGCGTGTGGCAGACAGACAAGACGAACACAAACACCCAGTCCTGAACCCGAGGATGTGACTGTAAATGTCACCTCCTCGGCCGGGAATCGAACCCGGGACCCTTGACCCAACAGCCAGGAGTGCTAGCCAAGCGGTCGGACTATACCACTCCGCCACCGCGGCCCTTTATGGTAAAGAATAATGCTTAGAGAGGATGCTTTATCGCAGGAAAACTTGACTGATTGCTGGGTATCAACGTACGTTCAGTTTACCAGAAGATGACTGGCTTTCGCTTTTATGTGGAGCTGTTGCCTTATTTGGCTGATCCAATAAGAATCCCGCTATTGCAGACAGCTACGTTGTGTCAGACGTACATCACCTAGTAATATGTATTGCAGTTACCTACAGTGTTTTCAAGGCTATGTTGGCACAAAACATTTTCTGCGATATACCATCCTCACTAATAAATGATCAAACGCAGGAAAATATGACGATTCACTAGGTTTTTAAGTAATGTATTCATTTCTGACGCTTTTATTTCATAACTTGTGAGAACCTGTTTGACAGGACCAATGCAATGCTAATTCTGGTGCTGAACGTGTCTGTGATTTGCTTCTTAAACACATAAACCATGCCACATAACATTCGTCCTATCATACAAGGTGTAGTACGCTATACTGACTTGGTAAATATACTGACAGAAAACATGTTCGAGGTTTTTTTTGCGATAATAGTCTAGTTATATTTTCTAATGTTATGTGGAAACATACTAACTTCGCGCCGAGACGGTAAAGGAAAATGTAGGATAATTAAAACGGTGTTAAGGCCGATTCACATTGAAGTTAACATGGAGCTCCTTACGTTATCTTTACGGTACAGAGGAGTTGAGATATAGGTCACGCTGCAGTGCTTTCACATTGAATTATCAGTGACGCAACGGTAACTTATCTATGTCGAAATTGAATCAACTTCAACTTAACGTAAAGGTAAAGTTAATAACAGCCAAATCAGAAGAAAATTTGTTCTTTTGTTGGCGAAACTCTACCGTTGCCTACGAGATTTTATCCCGCTAAAACTAACGTTTTACACGTTTCTCGTAACCTCAAACTGTGTGCGGCTCGTGCAGGTACGAGAGTGTAATGATCGTTGGAAAATAAGCATATTTGTCGTAGTTGTATTTTGAAGTATGGCGAAAGCAAAATGTTCGTTATTGTAATTTTAAGCAAATCATATTTTTAATTCCACGTAAAACTTGCAACTCGTGTGACATGGTATTTGTGAGTGTATTGCCAAATATATGTCTGGAATTGGTTGTTTTGCGAGTCGAAAATCAAATCATATATTTCTAAATAATTCAGAGTTATTGTGTTGCTAAAAATTCGTACAAAGGCTCTACAATACATTTAACTAAATGGTATGCAATTTCAGTGTTCACTGAGGCGTGTAGGCAGCAAACGTATTGTTAATATATCAAACAGTGTCTCACCAGTCTCACGAAAGACGTTTAACTAAAAGTTTTGCCCTTCCATCTCATGAAATAAATAGAACCCCAGCAGAATCACTCTTAAATAAAGCATGTGTAATGTGAAGGAAAAAAAAAACAAGTTGGTAAGAAATGTATACTATTACAACTAGGAGGGTTATTTAATACACATTTTCAACATGTAACTGAAACAGGTACTTGGGAACCATTTTCTTTATTTATTTACGTTATCACTTGTATACGTAAATATTTTGCGGCTTAAATAACATCCTTAGACGTAAATATTGCAATGATCGTCAGTCTTGTAGTATTTGTAACATACTACAATACAGTTCGACAGAATAGTGTACTTTATTGCCAACATACCTACGAAATATCAGACCAGGAGCAAATAATAACCAAATAATATAATATTGTGTACATGTTCATAAGGCGGACTCACGTGAGTATTAGTTAATGTAACTAGAAGGCAGTTATTCCACACTATAACTAAACAATTTACTTTTTACGTGAGCAGCACAATCACATATAATAATTTTGGTAAATTTGTCGAAAACTTGAATACAATTGGTAGCCTTGTACCACAACTTAATTCCTTAACTTTAATGTGAAACATCAAACAAATCTGCAGTACATTTTTCTGTGAAGTAAACGCAAAGGTAACGCAAGAAGGTCCATGTTAACTTCAATGTGAATCGTCCTTTATGCATCATTAGACTTTATGCTAATTGTGGAGGTTTTCGGTAGACAATCACGTGTGTACCCATTTTCGGGAAAACGTTTAAATGTAATCTACATATTTTGTAGTGGGTTCCCTCACAATTTTGTTAAGACACTCTAAAATAAAGGTTAGGAGAGTATTTTATTTGCAGTGAACCATCTACCAGTATGCACGTCAACGCCTATAGATTTACATATAGTTTTTTTTTGTATTTTCTGAGAGATTACAATTAACGATTACGTTACAATATGTGTATGTTCATCTTATTTTCATTGTGTTCCTAACTTCATTTTCATTGCTGAAATTCTATATATATAATCAAATCTTTAAACCTAAATATCTCTAAACTTCATTTTTGTGTTGTATCCTTCTTCCAGAAAAATGCTCAATAGTTATATGTGTATAAAATAATTTTCAGCTTTGAATCAGTTGTTCAAAAAGTATTTAAGTCCTATATCCTGTTATAATTATTGACTTAATGTAATTAAAATACTTTTTTGTAAAACTTTCAAACCTGGAACAGTTTTCGTATGTTTTACTGATGCTTTACAATTGACGCACAGTGTACTGGTTTTAGAAGGGAATGTAGCCAGGAGGATGGTTTTAGAATGGTATTCAGGGGTAGGGAGTAGGCAGACACGCGCGGAGTGTGAATCAAAAGGGGAGGAGTGTGCGGTGAATGGGCCCGGCGTGGCGAGGCAGATAAAAGAGCGAGGTATCCGTGTGAGGAATCATGGCTGGATGACCGCCAACCAGCACCTGGGAACAATGCAGGCCCTTGTAACCCCAGGGGGCAGTCTTCACACAGCAAATTGGCCGTGCATCTTATCTGCCGCAGCTCGTTAAAAATACCAGCGTCTTGTTCTTCCACGGGATCGACGTGATCAACTGCTACCTTGTTTGTTTCAAACTTACATCTCCTTATAACACTCTTCATACAATTTGTCAGTCCTAAAGTTACTGATACTTCGATAATATCATGAAGTTTTGCACTAAATACTTCTGGCGTGACTTCGTATAAAAAACGAAACGTCCAGTTGATGAATTACCCAATTGAGTCAGAAAGAAAGAGTTATGTAACAGATCTCCAAAATAAAATATATAGAAATTAGTTCAATTATTAAAATTGTCCATCCTAAAATTTTCGTTTTAATGTTGACTGTTTCAGTATGCTGTTCACCACAACATTAAAATTTTAAATATTAGATTCAAATTAATTTTTAAATGAAGACATTCGTAAAGTTTTTTTCCGATTGTATAGTCACTTTTACGTACCCTTGAACAGCACATGGCCTTGATAGAAGTGCACGGGGGAAAGGAGGTAGGATTCGGCCAGGGCAGCATTCACCTGGAGTGATTTCGGAAAACCTTCGAAAACCGAAATCAGGGGCCAACGTCAGAGATCAAACCCGGGTCCTCTCGAATGCGAGGCAAGTTTTTTACCTCTGCTCCACCTCACTCGATCAGGTTCAAAATATTTAACCTTAAAACTTTTATTTATATAGTGCTCTAATAGTGGCTACATTCAAATTTATGAAAAACTGTTGTGTGTTTACAACATTTATTTTGAGTCAACATCAAAAAAGAATCCATGCGTAGATTTATTAGTATTCCAAATGTAAGCGATAATGGACTGATAGTAACCTCATAAATCTTTCTACATTTAAGATGTTAGTTTTTAAACAAATATAGCAAACACACAAACTGAAAAATATTAAAAATATTAAAGAAACTAAACATCGAGTGCATTATCTTTAGAATTGTTTAGTATTATTTGTGACACTAGTACTAGACAGAGCATAAAATTTAATCGCAAACATATAGCATTGTTTATGAATGATTTACCACGAGTGGAGGTTTTGTTGATATATTCTAGGTTAGGTTGAACGCCAAGAAGGTAGGACTCCACTGTCACGTATACGATTGAATAAGGAAATAATTCGTAGCGCTATCACGTGCAACTTGATTGTACGATTAGAACACAATGGACAATCGAGTGTGCCAAACAGTCAAGAGTGTAGCCAGAGGGGGAGGAGATTTCGGAATGTATACACCCCCCCCCCCCCCGTCGGAAAAAAAATATAAACTACGTAGAAAAAAATTATCAGTGTTATATTTCCAGTTTAGGTACAAAATTTGTTTAAATTGCATCTTTTTTCACTTTGAAACTGAATTTTTCGAAACTCACGTACACCTTCTGAACGAAATTTTTTATTTTTGTGACATAATTATTTTATAGTTACTGTACAATTTCCTCGATAAAATCATTTCAAATTAGTTCCATATAGGTACCTGAAGTACCCAGCTCTTTAATTGCCATTAAAATCTACAGTAATTTAAAAATTTTTTGTAGTTGCCAAAAATTTATTTTAGGGAGGTTTAAAAAAATTCTAAAAATTATAATTTCAGATTATCAAAATTAACATGTATTGATAAACTAAAGTACATTCTATATAAACTTTCAAATATTAATTACGTATCACGCACCAATCCCTTTATGCACTGAACAAACTTTCTTCACTGATGGCAGATTGGAAACATGTCTCCTTTTCTTATCTGCCAGCACTGCTCCTAAAATATCAGTCTGTGACTATGTAGTAATTGTTGTGTATCTTCTATGTATATAATATCCATGACATATAAACAAGAATAATAAATGGTCTTCAACTTGTAAAGAACTGATTTATTAAATATTTAACAATTACGACATAACATGGCACTGCGGACAAAGAACAATTAAGGGTGAGTTTTGAAAGCATATAGTTTAGAATAAATTATAAAATGGAAAACCTAAAACCACCACAACCAATGTGCTTGGAAGGAGATCTTGCTGCTAACTGGAAAAGATGGAAGAAGCAATTTAATATTTACTTAATTGCTTCTGGTGGTACAACTAAAGAGGAAGACATAAAGATTGCCACTTTATTACATGTATTCGGAGAAGAAGTTCAAGAATTATACTTTACACTAGACGTGCCGGAAGCAGATTCAAAAAATATGATAAGGTATTGACACACTTAGATTCATACTTTTTACCTAAGACAAACCAAAGTGTTGAACGTCATAAATTTAATAATCGCGTACAAGAAGAAAGTGAAACTTTCGATTCCTTCGTGATGGCACTTCGTAAACTAAGCACTAATTGTGCTTTGAGGCTATACGATATGACTTGATTAAAGACAGAATTGTGTGTGGGGTCAGGGACACTAGAATCAAGGACAGGTTACTTCGTGAGTCTGAATTAACCCTCACAAAAGCTGTACAAATTTGTAAGGCAGCTGAACAGACCCAAGTAATGATGAAGGAGTTCGACGAGAAGAGGACAGTACATGCAGTTAGACAGGAAGGCTACAAACGTGAGTCAGAAGATGAGTCTACACATTCATACCAGCAGCACAGAGGTTCTACAGAGTCGGGTAGGAAGTACAGCAATGAATATCG